>JASSRZ010000020.1:13263883-13293886 GCA_032164315.1 Malacoctenus gilli
AGAAAAACATTGGATGATAAAAGATTGTTTTTAGGGTATTTTATGGCTGATTTAATACACGGGTCCAAAATGACCCGCTAACACCATAGATGGCAGTAGAAAGCTAACACAGGAGGAAGGTTAAACTGTAAGACTATTATCCTTACTTTGACTGGAATAGGTCGATGTGGGGCACTAGAGTGGGTGGTCTTATAATGCACAGGTCAGTGGTTTGATCCCGTCTTTCCCAGTTCCAGTCCAAGACTGTGAACCCCAAATTACCCCCAATGATGTGCGAGCCCCCTTGGATAGCAGCCACTATCATGTGAGTATGATTGTCTGGTTGTGTCAAAGCCTTTTCAGACCATTCAAGCAGTATGATGTGCAATATGAAGACGGTTTGACTCACCACTGCCACACACTGAACAAAAGAGGTAGGACTTAAATCATATCTATTGTCTGGAGGCTTGACAGGATCTGTAATTAATGCCTAATCCCCCCAAAAGTCTTGACATCATGTTAAGACAGAAAAAGATTTTTTGGCAGTATGCGTGCAAACAAATCACGTACATGTCGGCCTTGGAACCCAGAAGTTGGTCGTGCGTCGTAAACCAACTCTGACAGGACGGAGACGGTTTATCGAGGACACTCTATGAACTTGAAATGCTAATGAAGGACGATCTGAATGCCGCATACCATCACAGATGTCGAACCACCAGAAAGCATACGGAATCGCAATGGGAGCTGCAAGGATGATCACAGTTGTCACTCATACTTGTTGCACTCTGTGAGAGTCCTTTTTGTGCTTGTGACAACTAGGGGGGGAAAGAGTCACTGGAATCCAATTGGAATTTTTGGCTTGATCTCGCTAATGGACAAGGCAAATTTTGGGGTGATTGCCCCTTGAAGTGTTTTGAAGAAAAGACTGTGGCCCCCGTCCTTGATCACTGATGTGCCAAAAGTTCACTGATAAACACCACATGGTTAAAAAAATCAACCCCCCCCCCAAAAAAAATCACAAATATACAGACGCAGGAGCCAGCCTTCAGAATAAGAGCAATGTACAATTTTGCACCACTCTTCTTTTGGTGTAATTTTGACCACCAACAGTGCACACTGAACCTCATTAACCCCAACCAACCACACTACTCCAGATAGCATCTTGAAAAATTCCTCTTTTTCAGTATAACTAGTGTTAGCTTGTATAACTGCCAAGTATTAACAGCCTCAGAGAGAGATTATCGTACTTTCTAAAGGGCTGTTGATATTGTTTTACTTTTAGTTTCTTATCTTTTAACCTTTCAATAGGCGCAAGCATTCAAAGACAACTATTTAGACATGTTACTATTGTTTATTGAGGGGGAGGCTGTCGTAAGACTTTTACTTTTAAAGGAATGAATTGATAATTACAACAAATTGCTACTTACCAGTAACAAGGAATATTGCACAACCACATCAGGCTTGTTCACACAGTTGTACCTTGTGACAGTACTGGTACAATGTGTAAACAATGAAGTTGACGACTGTGAAGCCAACACATGGTGATAATTTTTTTTCACTTTTACAAATACGCACCACGTATAAGCTTCAGACGACAAACTGTAATCAAACAAACCCTGAAGAAAAAGCAAAGAGGCTGCGTTTGCATGAATAAGCTTCCAAGACAAATACTTGCAATATTACCACTAAAGCAAGAGGAGGTATCATACAAACAGTTGCAGTGCTCTCACAGCCGCTTTGAACACCCTCCAGAATAAGATCACAAAAAATGTGGCGTGATGTGTTTTGCTCTGCTGTTTCCAAGCGCGGTCTTCCAATTCAGTAACATGCTATTAAGCCAGTGAGTTAGGGGTGGGTGGTGTGGTGCACTTGAGGAAAGCCCTTTAAGGTCTCGATTCAGTGATGTTGCCAGTCGTGATGCTGATGAATGTCCCTTCTGATATTGTTAGATCCCAGAAAGAGTTGTAATGTTATATAGCAAACGCTTGACATTATACTAAATGATCAAACACATGCTGCTCATAAGAAATCATTAGTGTCAGTAGAGACCCATTGAAAGAGTCTCAACACGAATACCAAGTCAATAACTTTTTTTCTCCAAAAGATATTAGGCCATCAGAGCTAATAAAGCTAATGAAGCTATAGCAATTTGTGTAATGTGTGCCTTGGTAGCCATTTGGAAGATAACGGTTACATTAGGACGATATTAAGACTCGGAGATCCAATTTGGGATTGTGAACCTTGATTGGCAGGTCGATTTTCTCCCAACTTCACTCGCGCCTACAGAGCTGCTTAGAGTTTTCTGTCTCTCTGGTTCCTAAACCCAAAATCAATAAAACCTTCAAAAATTAATGCCATGAAGCCCGTTATACATCATGAGAAAATGTATTAAATTGTCCAAAGTCACGGATCACATGGGGCTCTTTTCTTTCTGGGGCGAATTGTTAAAAATAGACTAGAAGCCTTCTTTAGTATATTACAACACTTTTCAACGCTGCCAACAAGTTTCAGAGTAAAACAAATGTTCAGATGACAACAAACTGGGAGAAATACATAGGAAGTCAATGTGTGGCGGAGACACATTGCGTTCTTCCTGTGGGAAATTGTTTGGAGGTCCATCAACACGGTGGCGGTACCATCGTACTGCGAGGCGGCCTCTGGCTCTGAAGTCATAATGTGCATGACATAGGGGATGAAACCTGAACGCAGTTTCTTAAAAAATGAAAGTGAAATGTGCAGTGTCTCAAACCTCGGTGTCGCAGCGAATTCACATCCAGCAGCAGAGAACCGAATGACGCCAGCATAATGGAGCAAGCTGGAACACGTCATGGAGAAAATCGATTCAGAAGGCAGCAGTGGCAGCAGCAGACGAGGGATGTAGGCTTGGAGAAAGGTACCAGAAATGTGGTTGAATCAGTTAGCATCATTAACTAGCAGTGTCTGCAAAGATGTCCTGACACCCCCCCCCTCCCCTTGCTCTTCTGGTTTAAGTGTCAGTCAGCTAACATAGTCCTTCTCGTGCGTTCTGGGTCTTGTTCGGCAATGCCCTTCACCAATAATACATCTGAAAGCAGACACCTGTACCATTTTGTCTGGTTCTTCTCAATGTGGATGGCAACTGTGGCTCACCAGACAGACCTGTATCTGACCTCGGCTTTCTGCCAAACTTGGAGCATCCAATCAGTAACAGTGTGTTGCATCCAAACGATGAAGCAACTGTTATTTCGCAACGATGCAGCACAGTGTCACGATAAACTCATCCATTCCAAGGGGGCTAAACCCCCTCTTCAACCCCCCCCCCACTCCGAGCTTACGCAATCTGCATATGGATGAGCATTTGCATGCCTATCATTATTCATTAACCCCACTCCAAACAGAAGCAAATAGCGTTGGCTTCTAATGAAAGGCTCATGAAGTGTTCACATGTGTCTGTTCTGATTTCAGGCTCCAAACAGAATGTGACATGGGGGGGTGGGGGATGTGTGTCCCCTTCTTGGGTCCTCTGGGATCTGCCTTCGATAAAGGCCACCATATAAATAAATTACCTTCATCTTGGTGCCGTGCCACCTTGGCCCTCCAGAACCCCACTGCAATCTCATACGAGCGATGGGGAAAACCATAAACAAAAGAAAAAGACGCAGCCTTGATGTTGACAGTTCAGTTATAGAAATTAGTATAAACGATGGCGGCGGTATCTGACAGAGCTGCCTGGGTGAACAGTTTGTACTATTTATAAAAGACGCTGTCTTTGCAGCCCTTTGAATGTAAATTTATTCTGTGAGTGATATTAACTTCAATTCAAGGGGAGACGACAATGGCTCTTAGTTTCCATCATCCCGCTGACATCCCAAAAAAGGCTCGTTAGTAAAGCAGAAATCATGACAATTCTGCTAAAACTTGAGTGTTGTAACTTTGAAACTGATGTTAATGTATCCTCTCTGCCTATTAAAACGGGGTGGGTGGGTGGGGGGGGCAGCGATGGGCAACTCTTACAATCTAGCATCTTGTCACAGATGCTGAAACACCAGAAAGCGTGCGGAAATCGCAACGGGGGCCGCTAGCATGATCATAGTTGTCACTCACGTGTGTTGCGAGCGGTGTTCCGAAAGAATCCATGTTGAGTCGGCAGGATGTTGAAACCGGATGGATCTCCGAGATGTGACATTTTTTTTGCGGTTAGGACGGAGTGGCGCCACAGGGATTGGAGGAAATTTTTTTCCCAAAAAAGCCAGGCTGTTTTTTTTGTCCCCTCACCCCATCTTCAATCAGAGCGTGTGATGATTTCAATGGGGAAGAAGCAGGTGGGTCGGAAATGACTCAGTGAAAGTCGAAGTACTTCTTTGCTTTCTCAGAGGAGTTGCAGTCCTGTGCAGACTTATGATACCACTGAGACCCAAGGACACCAATTCAGAATTACTGCCCCCCCCCTAAAAAACAGTGCGATTGGAATATTCCTCAGACTTTATGATGACTGCTTAGGGAATATGGAATGTTGTGTAACCTGAAATCTAAAAGGCCTAATCTGGTGAGGACAAAAACATGTGGGCGGGGTCGACCATTCAGCCTCACTTTCTATGACCATTAATATTAAAAGCGCATAAACTACTTTATGAAGATTTAATTGCAAATTACTTTTTTTCCCCCTCACACAGCACATTAATAAATCCAAGCATTTGCCAAAGTCACTCTGCCTCTCAAATTGGACCATAAAAAATGTGAACTTCCAAATTTAATACTTTTATATACAAAAAGATAAGTTTTTTTTCTCCCTGAGAACAATAGGTAATCTGATTCCACGATCAGATGAAAATCACACCATGTAAACAGCTTGGTCTGATTCAAGTGGCTGGGGTCAGATCACGTCCCGCTGTCCAAATTACCAGTGCTAACAAATATGCCTTCAATGCTGCTAGTCTCTCAAGTACAGCTTGTGTCCATGATCATGCATGCATGTCCCTGCACAAAGTGTCGTGGGACTGATCCACTGAGTGGGACCGCATGTCTGCTGCCATGTTCGGTCCATGTGTGAAAGTGTCCCTGAGAAAAACAATGAACCCTAAACTGCATGGCAGGTGCTGCATCTGGTGTGCTCTCATTGGGTGAATGAACTCGAGTGTGAAGTGCTGTCGGCGGTGCTGGTTCTAGTTAAAAAAGCCCGAAATAAGTGGATTTTATTTACCAGCACCAGGAGAAAAAGGAAATAGATGTGACATATATGTAAAAAGTAGTAATTTTATAATAGAAGCTCGTGGAAATTTGGAGGTGGGCTGCAGTTGGCCCCAGCCTGGATCCAGACACACCTGCCTTAGAAAGTTGTTCTATGGTCTCAAGTTATAATGTGTTGCCATAAACTAAAATGAATGTGGCTCCGTTTTCTCGTTTCGCTCAGTAGAATCAGGGACGGGCTCACAGCAACTCTCCGACACACGACTTGGATTGTGGCATCGAGTCTCAGCAACTTCTCTCTTTAAAGCTTGTTCGTATGAATTTAAAAACAAAGTGTGGCTTCAATTGATTCTATAATAGACTCCACCATTGTAAAACTTTCATGTCATTTCCATGTGTGAAAACAAGCCCAGGAGTGACTGCTGCTCTGATAGCTGAAAAAGCTCATCTCGTGTCACCGAAGGTTAGCTCATCTGTGTCCGGTGCTATTTGTTCAAGTGTCTCTGGGTAGGAAGGTCAAACAACCAAAGTTGTCTTTTACTCAAGACAGGCAGCGGTCACCAGGAGTGTCTGATATGATTATTGTGGCTGAATATCTTGAGCGATAGTCATCAACTGGGTTGATTCCCCCTATACATAATGACACACTCATTTCTTGCTCAATATAGATTCTGCAGACACCTTTGTTTTGTTCACTTGGAGGACTTTCAGCCTCGCTTCCCTCCCATTGCTAAGGCAAATATGGGCTCAAGTAGCAAAACCTTAAAAGACAATATTTCCACAAGCAACGAGTCCGTCCCTCCTCCTTGACACCCACCCCTACCCCACTCGTTTTTAATTAGCCCCACACCGAGCCAATCATTTTTGTGTAGCAACTCATCTCCCATTTAGAACTGGGCCGTGTCCTCTTCCGTGGTGAATATTTATAGCGCAAGGCGGGGCAAGGCGGGTTTCTCCCTTCAGGCCGGACAATTTGGACTTCATCAATATGTATTTCCAAGGACTTCTGGAAAAAAAAAGGCACTTCAAAGGAACTTCATCAAGGATTCCCTTTGTCTTTGCGGACGGTCTCAAAGCCGAGCCCACGCTTGCGCTCTCTCTGTCTCTCTCTCTGTCTCTTCCTCTTTCTCTCTCTGGGTTTGATGTCTATCAATAAATGATTCCTCTCCGGGTGAGCCTGATGTCTCATTCAAAGAATTCCCTCGGTCTCCATGGGTGGGGGGGGGGGTGCTGTGACATCCACCCAGACAGTGTTTTTCATGTCTGTGTAAATGCGTGAAGATGTAACGACGTGTGGGAAATGAGGCGGCATATTGGCGCTCAACTTGAGTTACAGAAAAACCCACTGCCATGCGTGCTAACTGAGTGGAGCGCAAACGTTTGTGGAACACTGGTACTCCTTGTCCCCGGGTTGGAGGGTGGTGGTGGTGGTGGTGGGGGGGCAATCAAGGAGGTATCGCCTTGTTCTTACAAACAATTTAATGTCTCTGGTATTATCTGTTCGTCCACTGTTTTGCCTGCGCATGGTATTAACAAACCATCCAGTCTATCCACCAATCAAAGCGTGTATTCAGGGATTCAGCCTTCGGTTAGGCCCAACGTGGGAGTGACCTCATGTGTCCTCCATACAAGTAATTTGGGTGGGTTAGATGGGTCAACCCAACACTGTGGTCCCTAATCAGAGCCACATGCAGGTAAATCAACGCTGATGAATTTCTGTGCTGTAATCAATATAACTATCACAAATAGTTTTGTTTTTTTCTTCTAAAATGTAAAAAAAATGGCATCATTAGACCCAAAATAATTTTAAAAAGACTGTATCAGAACTTGTTTTTTTTTTGTTTTTTTTTACCAATTTTGACTTGACTTTGACTTGCTGCAGGCTTCAAGGCATTATTCAGAGGGCTAGTCGCCACTTAATTACTTGCTTTCCCCCTCATACTTATTCGATGAGAGTTTCCGTATTCACATATTTAATTGTGGCACAAGCCCTTGCGTTGCACACATGGGCTTGTGTAAAAATATTAATCAAAATGCCTTCTGTAGAGATGCCGTTTTTTAGTGTCGCCCACCATTGAAAGGAGGCTTTATGAAAGTCGCCAAATGACGGAAACCTCTTACTTGCTTAAGAGACAATATGCAATGTCATGGTCAGTGGAGGCTTTGGACATGCCCAAATTAATTGAAGTCAATTGACTAAATTATATGTGCTGTCACATTCGGAGTCGCCGAAATACCAGAAAAAGGTGCTAGATTTGTTGCCAGACACCTCTGGGAAAAATTCACCAAGAGGATTTGGAAAATGAGGCGAGAATTTGTAACAGTCATTGCCTTGGCGATGCTGCCATTGCTTAAAACAACAACCTACTTGATAAAGCTGTTTGACAAAAAAAAAAAGTCCAAGTGTTGCAAACTGTTATTGTTCGAAAGATTTGAGATTCCAAGCCAGCTGTGTTTTGTTCCATTGTGCTCCAAGCGAGAGATTGCGGGTTGCACAGAAGGTCAACCAACTCTACAGCACGCTGGAAACTTAATAATGCATCAGCCAGCACAACGTCTGATTGACTGATTTGGGGGGGGGGGGGGCAAAAATTGGGAGGCTCTTTCCACCGTGATTCTCCCCCAACGCACAAGCCGCTGAGAGGCTGCCGGCTAACAGCTCCTGCACCCGTGGCCCTGAGCCGAGCAGGAGAGGTCTAATACAGTCATTTCCTTTTTTTATTTATTCATCCAACCCCCCACCCCCACCCCACCCATCCCCCCCGCCAGCAAATCAACCCAGACCCCCCAGCCTCCATGCTGTACAGGATGTGGGATTTGCTGCTGCTTTCTTATCTGCTGCAACACTTTCATAATCACTTGCTCTGCAGCAGATATATATATTATATATATATATGTGTGTGTGTGTGTGTATACACACACACACACACACACACACACACACACACACACACACACAAAGGTGGTTCCAAGATGAAAATGTGGAAGTGTAATTGCAGAGCTTTTAGATGTCTTTTTTTTGTGGAACATATCCCTGGAAAGGAAATGGGACCAAAAGACGGAAAAAAGACAATTATTTTCGTGCCCAAAACAACGTGGCAACATCAGACGAGGTGTGTAAGGGGATTTGACGGATTGCAGGACACGGCCCTGTGCCTTCATCACACTGGTAACAGTGGCGATTCATCATACGGAGGATGTGATATGTCAGTGAGGATTGCCTGGCCTTTCCTCGCCACTCAGGTTTGGACCTCGCTGCGATGTACTGTGTGCTGTTGTTGTTGGCCTGCAGTGTGTCAACGCGTCGCTGGTACCTCACACTGGAGTTCAGGCCTCATAAGTATACATATATACTGAGAAAATATCTCTGGATTTTGTGGGATTTCTTTGTTTTGTTTTGCTATTTTCGCTGTTTGGCTTCATCAAGCACAGTACTTGGAGCTTAGATGCTTGAAGTGATCGTCCTGTTTTTCGTGATTGAGAGGAAGCGTGCCTTTCTGCAGAAAGACTCAGTCATGGAAGCAACTCTATTTTTCTCCGTGTTTCGCACACAATCCATCATGTGCCAGGTGGAAAAAAGCAAAGGTCCACCTTGATCCACAACGAGTCAGAGTGTTATTTTTCTTTGGGGAGGATCGCCGAGAACAAAGCGCCAAAGTGGCTTGCCAAGAAGCGGTTTGGTCAAATATGTTTAAACGTCGCTGGTCAACATGCAACCTGGCTTTTTATTGTTCTTTTTTTTTTACTCTCACAGAGTCCAATTGCGTCCAACAAACTGAGGACACTTTAATGTCCTCTGCTCCTTGTCAAGCTGTTGGACTGTGACTGTATTTGTTGGACTTACCTGATGTGAATGCATTTAGTTCGAAATAAGCAACACTAAGGGTGAATATCTTCTTATTTTATTACTCTGAATGACTGATTACATTGCCAAAGATGTGTAATTTATAATTACATTTTTGTTTTTAAAAATACATCATGATAACTTCATATTTTGAAATCAGTTTCAGAAGCATGAATAAATCTACCCAGGCTATTTCTTTTTAATCATTGTCGTATTAGCAATATTTTACACTGTCTTCCCTTTATGAAACATCAACGGCTTGCAGGTATCCGAGAAACAGTTGCTTTTAATTTCATCATTTTTCCTCAGGAGCGAACGAGGCTTTGTCTCAATTAGCTGTCATGGTGGTGACGCATTTTTCTGCGCTCACACTCGCTGGGTCGTCACTCCGACTCTGACGCTGGGAATCTCTTCCAGGAGCGTTCGTAATTGGAACTAAACCAGCTTAGCCTAATTGAGCACTCTGTTTCAGTCATTCAAGCACCTCAGAAAGCCACTGTCGAAACTTCACTTGTATTGCCAACGTACAGTGACCTGGTGGAGAGAGGGCGTGATGAAGAAAAGGGAAAAAGTGGTGTTTGATTCCGAGATGTGAAAGGTGTTGGATACTTCGCTACACCGCTCTCTTCAGGTGGCAAGCATAAGTACGAGATATTTCACACTTTAAGAGAAACTCAAACTCATCAGATGATCCCCCCCCCACACACACACACACACACAAGTTGTTACCTTACAGGTGCTGCCTTGCCTTTTACATCTACTTCTGACATCTGTGTTGATTTTGAGGTTGAACCCACCAGTTGACGAGCTAGAATGCCTTTTGACTGTAAGGACAGAAAAACTTCAGGATCCATAACTGGGAAATGAAACCTACTTGGGTGCAGAATGATAAAGCCCTCAGCGTGTTTTAGCCCAGAGGTTCTGAAACTTTGTTTACCCCAGGGCCAAACTTTTCCAGTAAAAAGTGGTCCAAGGCCCATTCAGAACTGTTGGATAGCATTATTCCACATTCCACACATTGGGCTCTCAGATCTGCCACACTTCCCCCATTCACCAACCCATACATAAGGAAGTCAGAGTTGTAGCTGTGCAAAAATGTTGCCTTTTGGCAGGAAGGTTTGTCACCTTCACTTTCATTTTTGCGTTTTAAGAACTTCTCCATACTTTCTGTTCACTGCTAAGTATTGGCCAACAACAGACACAGTGGTCTTTTTCTGCTTCTTTAGTAAGGCTGGCTAAACAACTCTCTGAAGAAATCCCGCCACCAAGTGGTGGGAAGCTGTATAGTACCTGAGCTTTTCCTGGCTACTGGTGGTCCCTTCTGTTTTCAATAATTTTTTTCTGAAGATCCACAGGCCAAAAGTAAGGTGGGGAGGGCCCCATCAATAAGAAACACTGTTTTAGCCGACATGCTCCAACATGACACACATTGTTACTCACAAGAAGAAGTGTTTCAAGTTTCTGTAAATACAATTCGTGTTCCATTTCACATGTGGATCGACTTTGCTTTTTGTCATTTGGTTAACTCTTTTTACTTCAGCTCAATTTTATGGAGTGCTTTTTTGTTGGCAGTTTTGAACACAGATCCCCCACCCACACAGGTCCATTGCTGCCTGGCTCAAGGACACAAAAGGATGTAGGGATGTGAACCCCTTTAATTTTTTTGCATTGTGAAGCTTAAATTGGCATTGTTGAAGGTAATGAAGGTTATCTGCCAGCATACCTTTAATTCCACATAGACTTCCTCTGTTCCTGGGTTGGAAAGTTGAGCAGGTTCAGCCGTGACAGTCTGACAAGCATGACCCCCGACAGCTAACAGCTCCAGCGATAAGGAATTTATTTGGCGTGTGTCTGAGAAGATGAAAAATGACACTCTCAGACAGCAGACACTTTTCTTCTGCTCCAGCAGAATGTTGTTTTTGTTTTTTTTTCGATACCACATCACTTTAAAACAGACGCTTATCCGCCGCATCAGTCACAATGTGGGGAAACTGTGATCAAGATTCACATCCGCTCCTCTGTTTTGTTTCGCCTGTCACCACGCTGTATTTGTGCGTCGTGCTGGTATGGAGAGCTAGTTCCTGTCTGGACAAACAGAATTCTCAGGCCATTTTTTTCGACTCATTAGTGTTGTTTGCCAGAATTATCATTACGATGCCAACAAAATACTTTCTGTTGTTGGGCAGATTGGAGAAGAAGTGAGCAATATGTGCTACAAGCAGTACTCAAGGAAACAAAGGGAAAAATCTCATCCATTATCACAATTCATCAAACATTCATCCTTCAGTATTCAGTCTGTCGAAGGGTTTCAGGGATGGGGGATGATTACTTGGCTTTGAGTTTGTTGGTTGTTTCAGTCGAGGAAAAATAAGCAAAATGAGGCAGAGACCTAAAACACCTCCGGAAATTGTGAAAGCACATGAAGACTCTCCTACATTTTTGTTTTGTGAGCCTCTCAGTAGCCTACAAATGAAGTATTTCACTTTTGGCATGCTGAATGTCTGCAAAAGCAAAATTGAACGTGACACCGGGTAGTTAGACATGTTGGTGGAGGAAGTTATCAGACATGTCAGTGAGTTGAAGACAAAGGAATGAGCATTTGGTGAAAAAAATAAAAGTAGAAATGTAAAAAAAAAGAAACAAAACGGTAAGAATAAACTCTGCTCATGGATTTAGTGGGGGTCCATCACAGCACAATAGCAACAACATCGGAGGAGATTAGTGCTTTGTTGTCAATGCAAATGTGCTCTGGGTTGCTTTCGGGTGTAGGAAATCACCTCAAGCGTGTTAAATGGATCATATTCAGCGAGTATTTCCACAAAATCTGTTTGAACATTCCAATATCACATATTCATGAAGGTTAATCAACCAAATGGCTTGACAGACGGTTGCAACAGACTATTTGCACATGTTTCAGGTCTGCACCAATTTTGAGTGATCAGATATTCAAGTAGTTTTTACAAATATATGAGTGTGAGTCTAAAATAGAAACGTTTGGTTGTTTGTGGCGCTCAGAGCCACCATGAGAGATGAGATGGCTTATTTCACCCGCTGGCTCAGCTTAGTTCCTTTAGCCTGAAGCCATCAAGAAAAGCTGCACATAAAAGGCACAGTCTTCAGACGCACTGTATTTTCTCCTCGTTCATCATCCGTCCATTCAAGGTGATGAAAAGCATACAGTCGGCCATTGTGTTTTTGAACTGACTTGAAGACGGATTACACTGCGGCTCTTATCAGTCCTGAAAGCCAGAGCATTCTCGATGTCAGAGCAAGTTTGACAAATGAGTGCGAGGCGCTCTCTTACAGCCTGTTTGTCATCGCTGAGGTGACAAGCATGGCACCCATCTGAATAGAGGCAATCTGCCTTCCCTTTCGCTGTTCCTGCCTCTGATAGGAAGGCACTCGCCTGCGCGTCCGAGTCACGAAAAAATTGCAGGGGGAACACGGAGTCTGGGAAACCCAGCGGAACACCTCACACCTGTGAACATGCCGTTGAGTTAGAGATGACCCCCGCCCCCACCCCCAATATTTCTACTTTGACATCACTCTTAGAAAAACGTTATTTTAAGTACCTTTACATGTATTAGAGCCAATGACAAAGATCACTCTTCATTTTGGATCTGACTCACTCTGAAACCAAGAAACAAGTGCCGTTAAACTTGCGCAGAGGTTGCACATTTTTTCTGCAAGCTATCAACTTCGAATTTTTGCTTTCGCACACGGCGGTGTGAGAACGAGGGCTTGGCATGTTCACTTAAACCCGTCTGCCTTGGAGAGAGACTATGTGGAGCCATGAATGCCCCTAAGTGCTGACCAAAATGTGATGTTATTGAGGGGAGCAAATCATTGGGAGCATTGAAGTTTCAGTAAAAAAATTTTTAAAAAAATCTAAAATTCAGTTTCTGCATGTCAAGATTGAGGGGAAAATACTCCCGGGACTGTGCCAGCAACACCTCAGGTAAAAGGCTGAATTGTTCGGAACACAGATGTTTTGGACTGTTGTGAATGACCGGTGGTGGTTTCGCGGTCCGCGAAGCCCAGCTGTAACCAGGGGTTTGGGACCGAGAGTGCTGCTGCACATGCAACAAACACGTGTGGATCGGAGCTTTGATTCCCGAGCTTGGAAGCCTGGAAGACTGCTGCTCCCACCAAATGGGGCCCTGGGCTCCCTGAGGGGCTTCCTGTCCTGAGTGAGTCACCAAAAATATGTCCAGATGGCCGCACGCAGGAAACCCATAAACACTCATCCTTAAGCTGCCATCAAGGTACCTTCAGTGCCGTGCGTCACGTGACGGCCGGATGTAGGCCCCATTGGACCTGCAAAGCCCCCCTACAGAAGCTCTGTTAACCCCTTTAAGCTTCAAGAATAAGGCCTCAGTGAGAAACCTGTTTGCCTTCTTGCTGGCATAGCATCTCTTAATGGACCACCCCCCCTCAGCCCAGGTAATAAAAGTCCGAGCCGTCAGAGGGCCAAGGAAGAGGGAGCAAGCACAGGATGGAGGAGGTGCTTAAAAAGGGGTTTTGGGGGGGGTTCAAGAAGGTGGGAGGCAATAAGGTAAATCCCACATTGCTATCTGGTTCCCATTCGATGGAAGGTTTTGTTTGAAGGATGAGTGGAGTTCAGGCTCTCCTGTCGTGTCTCTCACTGTATCCAATTTCTTTGGACACTGCCAGCGAGCTCCTCTCTGGATCGATACTTTTCATGCTCTGTCCTCTAAAAGAAAAAAAAAGAAGCCATTTTTATCCGTCTAATTTAATATAATTAAGGCGTTATTTTTTTTAAGGGTCTCGTAAATTTGACAGCTAATCCCCTGGAAGCTTTTCCCATAATGCTTTTAAAATGAGAGGCTATTTAGCTGTAAAACACAAGGACGTTTTTAGTGGTGACAGACCGGCAACCTGTCGCAGGGGTGTCTCCCCGCCTTTAGCCTGATAACAGCACTGCCTGGCGCAGGTGCCACACTCTCCAGAGTGGATAGTAAGCAGAAAAGACAAATATTTATGGTAAAAGGGCTGTTTAAACATAAATCTTTCGTGATCCATATTACTGAACATTCTGCTGGAATTAGCAATTTTTAAAGCTTTTCCTTTGATCTTGGTTTAGCCTGCCTTTTCGTTGTTTTCTTCTGCTCCTATGTACTGCCCCACCTCCTCCTCCTCCGCTCATCTGTTCCACCATGTCTGCCCCACCTCCTCTGCTCCTGTGTCTGCACTACCGCTATACTACTGTGTCTGCCCATGTCTGCCCCTCTTGTCCCATCGCTACCGTGTTCGCCCATGTCTGCACCACCTCCTCTGCTCACATGTATGTGCGCCTCCTCCTCAGCACTTTTGTCTGCACCTCCCCATCTGTTCCTGTGTCTCTCCTTCCCTCGTGCTTTACTTGAGAATCACTCTAAATGTCCAGCTGTGTCTTGTCTCCCTACTCAGCTTTCTTTGAACTTATATACCATGGCATGATGATTTTAAAATAAAAACACTTTTGCATTACATTCCCATGGTCTTTCTTCTTACACCCTGTGCAGACTGGGATCAGTGCCAGCACCCTGCAACCCCAAGTTCAAAAAACTGATGGATAAGATAAATGATTGGATGAATGAAATAAAGTTTGAAATTCAATAAGAACACAGTGATAAATGTGGTTGGATTTAGCCAATTCTTGAAAGCATGTTGCGGGGGGTCAAATAAGCCCCACACTCAGGCAGCAGTGCCAACAGTCCCCATCTCTCTCAAAGTTAACGCAAGCAACGCTGTGGTCCAACAACTAACCCACAGAAGGAATCAGCTGGTGCTGGACTTGTGTTCGGGGCACTGCAATACATAGTTGTTTATGTTTTGTTTAGTTTCTTTTTGCAGAAAATTCTCTAATCAAAACCAAACACGCACAAACAATAAAAGCTAAGCTTTTTAAAGAGTGTCGTACCTCAAAGCTCAACAAGTACCTTGAGAGTAGGCTACAGTAGCAATGGTGTCCACTTGACACTAATGGGACATAATTGTTGTTGCCTAACAAAGGCAGCCTCTTCTCTTTCTTTGTGTGGTTCAATGTGAAGAAGAAAAAAAAGGCCCCGAGACGTTAGCTCAGAGCAGCTAAGTTTCCACCTTTGTTAACTTTTTTTTCCCTCTCTTTTCAGATGAGCCATCTTTTTTTTCTTACATTACACAATGGCTGCTGTCTGGAATTAAGTGATTCCCCCTGAACAAGTCCAGACCCTCACAGGCGCCACGAGTACTTAAACGCAATTGAAAAGGCGTAAGAGATAGGTTGAATCAATAGTCTGCTTTTTTTTCTCCTTCTTTCCAGCCCCTCCACTTCCCTGTCAACTCCTATTGTTGATATCTCCAGAATGCACACAAAAGGCTGGCAGGCTGCAAGCACAAAAATAGCTGGCACCCCGCGTGGCGAGTGGAGCATCTAGGGAATAATTGAGAAAAGTGGCAGTGGAAGTGACGTGGAGATTAAGTGATTAGCGTCCTGTAGGAGGAAGCCCAGAATCTGGGGCTTAAAGAGGATAGATGCCTGCTGGATACAGTGAATTACACGCTCTGTGCTGGATTGTTTAGGTTTCGAGCTCACCTGTTCAAACTCAAAGGAAGCCTGTCTTCCCTTAAAACGGCAGAGTGGGCATCTGGGATGGAAGTGATGGGGGATGCATCTTAGGCACCCCCCCCCACCCCCCCAGTTTTCACACAGTGCAGCATGCAGTCTTGACCTGAACAATGGGTTTTTAAAAGAGCCAGCTGCGTCCAAACTCAAGGCTCCACCCCCAGTGCGCATGTGCACGCTGGCTATGTGGGTTTGCACGCAATGTTGGAAGTCAGGGTCATTGCTGCAGGGGGATCACAGTCATTCTGTCTCATATCCAGGGAAGATTTCATGTTGCAAATCCCTTTTTTTGTAGCAAGAGTACAAAACAAAAGGCCTAGTTATTATTTCACTGTGTCTGAAAAAGACAGGGTTCTAGCGTCTGATCTGGGGTTACATTTTCACAGCAGGACCCAAAGGATTTTCGTAGGGTGAACAGTACACTACCAAATCAACCACTGTGAGTTGATATGGGGAAGTTAACAAGGCAAGTTGCGATGAGGGGGTCGTTGATGCTGATTAAATACCATGCGTGTTTTCAGACGTTAGCTTCAGCCCACCACAGTCTGCTTACAAGTTATGGAAACACCATGACAGACACCATGTCATGTACCTTGCAGCTCACTCTGGTAAGACAACGGCCCCCCTGGCCCAAGGTTCAAACCAGAAGCTTCCGCGTTGGTAGAACATCAATGGAATGTCATCAGAGTCTGTTGGGGACGCTAATCTTCGCGTCAGCGACGGGTTCCCCACAACATCATGTGGCCACAGACATCATTGTCACAGCTGGTGGAATCAAGCTAGAAGTTGAACACCACCAGGCTAATGTTGCAGAACTTCAAAGTAGTCACAGTATTAGCACAGAAGCTGTGTGAAACTGGGAAAAACCTAAACACAACTGATGAAATCACACATCAAAACAAGTACAAAGACCTAGGGAACTTCACACAAACTTACTGTAAACATTCATAAACAGTATTTTACAGCCTCAACACGTTTCATTAAAAAATGTGCCTTCCCTTGCGTTGCCTAACCTGACTTCCTCTTCCTGATTTCTGACCCCTCACATCTGCTCATCAATCATTTATGGTGAAACTACATGAGTCACTGAGTTCACAGCATGATCGGTGCTGTACATGCCAAGTGAACATGACACAGGAACATGCAAAGCAGGTTGGGAATTGAAATTAATGCCGGGAGTTTTTTTTCACAAGTCACAGACCGGCGTCTCAAAAGGAGCGCCACTCTTTGCGGGGCCGCAGAGGAACGCTGTGGGCCATTACGTATGAATTATGAGCGGCGAGCATGGTGGCAACAGCAGACCCGCACTGCAAGGTGTTTCCGTGACAGCCCACCCACAGTGCTTCCCCTGCAACTCTCTCTCTCTCTTTCTCTTGTTAAACATTCAGCGTGGGGACCTGTTAATTATGTATCAAAGTAATTGTTTAGTGGTGAAGAACAGAGTGGGGGAGGTGGAGGGGGCATGCTGCTGCCTGAGCAGGACTTGCAGGTTCCTCAGCAACCTTTAACACCTGATTTCTCTTCCCCCAACAAGTGGGCATCACCTCCCAGAAGTGTCAGTAAAATCATGAGGAAGTATGCGCAACTTTGTTACATTGTGGCATTTAGGCCACAGCTCTGTGGTTCCTCTAACAGTATCAGTCCTGTTCTACCTATAAAGGCTTTATGCATAGAGATAGACAAAACGAGTTGGTTATTGCCACAAGTCAAAGAAAACTGTATGAAAATATATTTCAACTTTTGTCCAGATAGAGAATTAAACCTTTTCAGCTTTGATAAATATTTGAAAAAAACATACCATAGGTATCTTAAATTGTTAATCAAAGAAACTTTATATGTCCCATTGATTTATTTATTCCCATTTAATTTGATGTATCTATTTCTTTTGTGGTGTTTGACATGGGTCCCACCACACTTTTCCTGTTTACTTCTTAATATCACAACATTTTTCATATTATTATTACCAATATAAACCTGAATTTTAATTCCAAATATACAGTAAATCTGAAAATTATTTACAAATGTAAATCTTGTCTTGAGTTTATTGGTTGTTTGTCCTTTCTTTTATCCTTGTGTCAACATGAATTAATTTTTTTAAAGACTGATAAATAAGAAACGGTTGATCAACTAAAACATTTAAATCAGCTTGCATTTTTTAAAAACACAAACATATTGAAAGCTTTTTTTTAACCTTTGCCAGTGGCTTTTTAGGGGAAGAAAAATAGAAGGCAGCAATAATCAAACGACTATATATATATACATTGTGGCATATATATATATATATATATATATATATATATATATATATATATATAGTGATATACTGTCAATAAGAAACGTTTTGGGAGAAAACCTGTTCGCTATTTTGAGAAAGAGGATGAACGGCAAACAGTGTAAATCACAAGATAACCATTTGGGTGGAACAGGCCTCTGTGATGGTCTTCAGCAGCCGCTGTCAGTCTGGACAGCTGAGAGAATGTAAACCTGATTCATTAATAACGATACCTTAACACTCAATAATCAAAAAGTGACTGCGATATACCTGGATGTAGAAATCTAGTTTCCTGCGTGATATGAAGGAGGACTTCCTTTGGGAACTTTGGGATTAATGATGACAGCTTCAGCCCATCACCATCATGATTTATACCCACAGCAGTGGCACCTTTTATCAGCCTCTTTTATGTTTTGCAGCCGTTACTCGCACAACCGTCTGACTGCTTGACGTTTCAAGTAGGATTAGTGTCACTTTTGAAAAGCCTCTATAGAAAGTGTATAGTCCATCTCTGGTGCTTCGCGAACAAGGCGTGGTGGGGGTTTAGGAAGGGTAATGTATAGCGAGCTGGAGGGAGGAGCAGTTCTGCAGATGGTCACAGTGACGGGGATCCTGGCAGCTGCCCGGATTGGAAAAAAAAAAAAAAGAAAAAGTGCCCACAGCAGCTGCCACCTCCCGGACCACTCAGGCAGTCAGCAGGGGGCAACCGCTGTCAGAGTGGCAGATGCAGAGGCTCGAAGTTTCAGGGGGCTTTGAATGGATGACTGATGCACCCAATCAACCAATGAGGAGCTGTTAGCTCACCAACTCAATCCCAGATCCTGCAATGTCCACGAGCTGCTTTTGCTCCACACCAGCCTTCATCTCCCTAATCCTTAGTCCCACCTTTATCTGAAACTTTTGCACGTGTTGAGAAGATGACATCATGTTTGCTGCAAATTTTCAACTTGATGGTTTGGATATTTGTACTGATATATTTGTACTTTTCTTTAAATTGCCATGGAAATTGTTGCAGTTCGCAATTTGAAGTGACAGTTGGAGCATACTTGTGATAATAATACTTTTTTCAGGTAAAAGTATAAAAAGGTTTAGTCTCCCAATTGGTCAGTTTCATTGATTTTTCAGGTCATTGTAATGGATGCGCAGTAGCTATCTTTCCATCATAAAGAATCAGTTAGATACGAAACAAATGGAACACATTAATCTAATCGCTTCCAGGTAGCAGATTAGTATCTGGGGGTGTGTCTTTACGTGGGAATTAACATACATGTTAACATATCACTTAAATTCAGCGCTCTAAGCTGTCAATTGAGCAAGCGGAGTAAAGATGCTGCTACTGGACCTAATGTGACGACACCCAGTGTGACCGGGACCCTACCAGAATCGCGAAGTGTCACCCTCTGACCTGCACCGCTGTGCATGTGAAGTACAAGAAGGATCAATTAAGAACTGCAGTCTGTGGATCATTCACACCAAAATCTGTAAGTGTGCATGGAGAAAGGGGGCGGACCCCCTGACAGCCGCTAGTACATGCTCTCCCTCCAAACACACCATATTGGGATTTTTAATCCATCTTTTTTCTTACAGTCTGAACTACAGAATGTTTCTACATGCTGCTAAGAAAGTTCCTTTTCAGGCACTGGGTGAACTTTACGCCCTGTGACCACAGACATGAATACTAACGACACACTTGGTAACTAGAAAATCTCTATTATAAAATAGATAAAGCCAATAGAATAAATAGCGCATTATTAATCTTGTAGAGATTAAAAGGCAAAAAAAACCATTATTTTGAAACAAAGGAAATGTCTGTTAATGAGAGGTTTCCTCTATTTAAGGAGAGATTTGTTGGGGGTTTTTCTCTCTCTGCATTCTTACCAAGTGAGTCAATACTTTTGGAGCAAACAGTAGGTGACCTTCAACAAAGTCTGCTTTGAACTCGCTTTCTTTCTTTCCACTTGAGGAACCTTTTGACCCATCATACCATTCAGGGAGCTATGTTTTTAGTGGAAACCCCCCCAAAACAAAACCAAAGAGAAAAAAAGCAAACGTTGGGTGTTAATAATGTTACACAAGAGAAACACAAAAGCACAAAAGTCACAAACATTCGGTAAAGGTTCGCTGTCTCTTTCAACCTTAGAGAACTTTCGTTTTCACAGTGGAAAATAATAACCCAGCCAAACATCCTTCTTTGTTGCATGAAGGCTGATGTCTGGCATGACAACCTTTCGACACTAAGTCTTGTTGTATTCATTCAGGCATATATTCAATGCACATGAATGGAAGACTGAATTATGCAACCAAATAATGACTCTCTTTCTAGTCGAAGACACAAGTTCAGATCAAAGTTAACAAGTTTATCCATATCTACAAAAAGCGATCTTTGCAAGCCTCAAAAAGGAATTTCACCCATGAGGAAATTAAAAAATAGGACTCTGGTCTGTATTAGAAAGTGAGAAAGCTCCCCTTGTTTTTAATGGGTGTCACCGTACCCGACTTACTGAGGAGATTGGCTGGCTGTGCATGTGTGCCATAGAGTAATCCAGATTGGTGGTGGCTCACTGCGGCGCCCGCTACTCACCGTTGAAAGCAACAATGTGTGCTTTTTTCCCTGGGAGACCAGAAGCAGTCAATCCATTTGTCACTGGTCTCTTTTGACAAAAGAAAAAAAAGTCACCAAGGATTCTGGGAGTCGCCAGATTTAGCGAGGAGGCCACCAAGTTGGCAAAAACTGTTTTTTAAGCTTTTAAAGTGAGAGGAAAAAACTCGTATTTCTGCGTTTGTATTCAGGCCAGATGGACTTATTTTGGTGTGATGGCTATAAAAATGAGCAATCACTGAAAACTTCTGTCCTTTTTCCCTCTAAATAAACACAACTTTCAAAAGCTGGCAAAGCCAATTATTGATATTCAGCATAGATGACTGGTTTAAGCCTGAGCAATGACAGTTTCACAAATAAAATAAACAAAAAAAACCAAACTGTTGAACTTTATACAAAGGGCAACAACTCTCAAGTTACCCAGGTCATCACCTGCAAGACTAATTCAATGGACAGTTTGAGTTGCACAAACAGTTCAAGAGTTCCAATAACGGTTCCTGTCACATTTTGTCGGCTGTAAGATGACAGGAAGTGATGAAATGTGAATATTTCCATGAGTGAACCCATCACATACACCACAGGACATGAAGATGTCACATATCCAGGGAAAAGATGACACTTGGTCCCCTATTGTGCCCTTCTACCCAATAACAGGGATGAGGCAATATTCCCAACTTTGCTGCTGTCTCGCTTAATCAGGCCATTTTATGAATCTTCCTCATTTGCAGTCAGTGCTCCAGAAAGTCAAGTACAGCAACAACATTTGAACAAATATTATGAACATGCACTTACAGCTGCAGTCAGAGGAGACAGGGGTTCAACACCACTCCACCACCCCACTGCAAATCACTCACACATGCACCCATCCTTTCCTAGCCAATTTGGCAAAGAGGTCAGTAAATGGCAGGGATTTTTCTTGTTTGTTTGATGGCTGACAGTGACTTTTTGTTACTGAAAAGCTGTCAATGGGTGGCAGAAGTGATGAAACCTTTTGGAAGACAAACTAAAGATTTGCAAACCACTAAAAGACACTTTCTCAAATCTGAAGCAAACCGGTACAATAAAAACTCTTTGATATCATTGAGCTGTGTGTCCATCAGACATCAGAGAAATGGATGTAAGAGATGGAAGTGTTTTTGGCCTAAAAAGAACAAAAAAACATTTAAGCCCAAAATGTACTCACTTCCAGTTCCACTAACTGTGTCATCTACAGTCTGCGTTGTCATATAATTAAGTTTACACCTCGAGGAAATACCCACTGTTCCCACAGAGAGACGGATCCACCCACCACGCGTTTATGGCGTCAGTTCCCGCTCAGTTAGTCTGCTCATAATGAACGTGGAGGGAAAAGTGTGTTAGCAAATGATCCGTCATTACTCGGTGTTCTACAGAGAGAGTGAAAATATTGAAAAGAGCACATGCTAATGAGAAGCAAACACATTATGCCCTTTATACTCTTTCATGAAGCTTGAAGATAAGTAAGGTGGGGGTAGGCCCGGGGTGGAAGAGGAGGTGCAGCGGTGGAAGTCAAACCCGCAGCGTCGTGTCTGATCAGCGAGCTGCCCAGCGAGGGCAAGCAAGTCCAAGCGGGGTGGGCTTTTTTTAAAGGCATGTTCCTCCCTCTCATTCCGCTGATTTTGAAACGCGAGTAGCAGCTGAGTGTTTAAAGGGGGGGCTGCACACGGAAGTGATCCTGCAGCATGGAGAGATGAGTGCAGAACGCTTCTGATCTCCCTTTACACCTCATTTGCGTCTTTGAATGCATTTGCGAGACATAATTTTTCCGAGGCTGAGGAATAATGGAATCACTTCGGAATGCAATACAATGGTAATTTCTAAATGTGTGTGTGTGTGTGTGCGTGCGTGCGTGCGTGCGTGCGTGTATGTTTTACCCAGTCTTTAAGTCAAGATTCTGTGTGTGTATTGATATGTGCCTCTATCCTTTATGTTGTACTGTTGTCGATGTGCCCATTTTTGGATGCTTCCAATGGTCATGTCTGTCCAAAATAAGAGCGTCTGGGTGTCGATAATGAAACCATACTGATGTGAGTCAAAGAGACAGCGAGAATTCACACCACCAGCTGAAAGACGGCCGCCATCAAAGACACAAAAACACCTTCAGATGAGCACAATGCTCGACTCTTCTTCACTGAGAAACACAGCGGAGTGGCAACGAGTTTTCAGAGGTGTGAATCAGTCTGAAAATGAAAGCAAAATCCAGATTATATAAACACTTAAAAGTCGCGTCTCTTAGCAAATACATGGCAAAAAAACAACTTGTTGAGTGAAGCAAGAAAATATAAAAACCTGGTTTGTTTTCTTCTCAAAGTTTTGTAATCACGGTGCTTTTGCGTTACAACACAGTAATGGTAGATCAAGCAGCAAACATCACTTTGGTGTTGTCGCTGTGTGTTTGTGTATCGCATGACACGAGTGTTTCATTGTCGACCACTTCACTCAACGGCGAGGACATATGTCACTGTCTCTGAGAACCAACTATGCCGTGCCGTGCAGAGCTGAGTGAGGCCAAGTAGAGAGGTATGAAAAAGAGCCATCAGTTCCAAAAACATAAAGAATGCATGGAATCAGGTGACCTGTGGACACAAAACCACTGAAAATTTTGTTTTACATGTGTCAGGCCTCTGTGTGGCACTGTATGTGCCCCTAAAACGCATCAAACACACAGAAACCATCAAAGATGAACAATTTTTGTAACTAAGTGACCTCATGTGCATGATTTTTGACAGGAAGGAGCAAACAGTGTGCTCAGACAAAATGCCAACAATGAGACTATTGCTGATAAACCGAAAAAAGACCCAAAGAGTCAGTGAAAAAAGGAACAGCCCTGCTACTATTACATTCTCATACAGAGGAATATGTTCACCATGTCTCTGTCAAAAAACAGCAGTTCTATGATAACAAAGCCATGGAGCTCAGAATCACAATCAGACATGTTTTCTGGCAGATAAAAGCCATCAGCGAAGGAATCAGTGCCAGTCTGACCACCATCACTTACAGGCTGTCAAGCGTAATCTCTCAGGCAAATACCTTCAGCTCAACAAAGGAATTGAAGCCTTAGCTGCTCCATCCTGCTATCAGTAGTCCCTGGATGACACATAATGTCCTTCCAACCAGAGTCTGCCGTGCCACAAATGAGGGGGAAGGAAAGCTCCCGGGTGTTTCGTGAGGAGTCAATCATGTGGAACTCACTACTGCACTGTTTACCACCGCCATGTCCTGAGGGCGCCTTCCTTCAGAGACCGATGGCCACGCTTGCACGGTAACAGGTGGAACACCAGAGCGGTGTCCTCCGACAGCACTCAGTGGCTGGCACCGAAAAACAAACAACAAAACTTCTAACTTGAAACTTGGAAACACCACAGAGGGTTTGGAAAGTTGACGGTATTAATGAGAACGTCTATTAAGTTAGCGACAATGGTGAGGTCAAAACAAGGAGTGACAGAGTAAGTTGTAGATTAACATAATGATTTAATTAAATGTCATCAGTACAACCATAGAGATTAGCCATTTTTTGTCAACCAACAATGTTATTTAAACCTGATTTCTCTTTAGAATGCCATTATTCCTACAGGTGATGTGATTGTGTGTGTGTGTGTGTGTGTGTGTGTGTGTGTGTGTGCGTGTGTGTGTGCATGTGTGTGTGCATGTGTGTGTGTGTTTGTGCATGTGTTTATGCATGTGTGTGTGACTGTGTCTGTGTGTCTTTGTCTGTGTGTGTGCATGCATGCGTGCATATGTTTGTGTGAGTGTGTGTGTGTATGCATAAGTGTTTGTGTGTGAGTGTGTGTTTGTGTGTGTGTACTCGTATGTACTCGTGTGTACTTGTATGTAATGTCACACAGAGCTCTGCAGCTGGTGTGGTGTGGTGTGGTGGTACTTACCTTTGTTTGAGCTTTTATACTGAAGACAGCTTTGTGTTGTCTCTTCATAACAGGTGAAGGGCGAAGGTCACGGCAAACAAAGACGTCCTAAGATGGTATTCACCATCTTGTCACAACACAAACAGAATGTGAAAATTGGTTAAAAAAAGTTACATGGCATATTATTGTAGTATCATACATAGAAAAACCACCAGCGTTTGTGTCCTTGCACAGCTTGTCAGTGGCCACAACAAATTGTCTTTGATGTTAGCATGCACTGAGCCACTCATTACACATAAAATGTTCACACACACACACACACACACACACACACACACACACACACACACACACACACACACACACAACATCTCATGTCTGCGTTTGGAGCATTCTAGCTTGTTGTGCATCCTCTTCACATATCCCACAGCAAGGCTGATTGTATCACAGCTAAGCTGACTTTTTCAACTTTCTGGTAACTCGGCTTCACATAGGAGAAATTTGCATTAATTAGATAGGCTCTTTGAGTATCGCGGATATGCTGCGGGATGAATATATTAAAAGGAAATTTGAGACATGATATAAATACCAAGCAACACTGTTTTTCTCGGGTTGAAAGGGATATAAAGACGGCGGACGTGGTGTTTGGGTTGTTGAACCTCCTGAAATTTCTCCTTGTAAACGATGAGTTTAGATAAACTGAAAAGTGGAGACAAACACTCCTTTTTGAAATGCATACTTAGAGCTGCCAGTTAAAGCTCCATCACTGTTTGTTCCCAAATGGTTTTAATGAATTTCAAAAATGAATATGCCTCCTGGCTCTGAGACTACATGAAGAAGCAGACACCCAGCTACTTTTGACCCAGGACTCAGCCAGCTATAGCAAGTAACCATACTTAGAACTTGTCACGCTAGATATGCCTCACACCTTTAGGTAAACATCCAGAACTGCTTCAGCAATAAAAGAGTGTGATGCTTATTCCCTTCGTTTTCCTCCTCTCATATTAAAAAAGTTGTTCGACAAAGTGGGGAGACGAGTCGTGATTGTTTACATCATCACAAGTGGTGCCATGGGCTCCAGTTGGAGCTGAACAAAAAGAGGTTTTCAAACTTCCCCCGACTGCCTGGAAAACTGTGGGAAGTCGGGGCTTCATTGGCGGGCCCACGGCAACACGCTCTCCCATGGTGTCAAGCGCTTTTAACAGAGTCCTGGGTGACGGAGCTTCACGCCCCATATTGAACGGAATGACTCGACGCCCTGTGGAGAATGCTCATTTCTATGCTGGTATCTCCTGACCCGATTATCGTAGACGCATGGCCGAAGGTCAGATGACATCACGACAAGACCATCATCGCTGTGTGCAATGGGGTGTTCTAATCCCAAACATACTGAGGGACATCCCTATGCTTGAACATGGTGTTTGTTTTTGGCAAATGGTTACAGGCACAGAAAGCCAGTGAAGAGATGCCGCTCAGGGAAAATGTCTCACAATGAACAACACATGCATCATCTGGACTCTTGTGTGCTCCCAAAGCAACACATGCATGTTCAGAGTGGTTGTAAGTGTGCAATATGTGCAAAGCAGGCAGAATATCAGCATAAACTTAAATGAGTTTTGCAGAAACTGAAGGCCAGATAAAGACTCGCGGATTGGGTGGTGTAACAGTTAGGGGATGATTAGTACAATGCTAATGACAGCTATTACGGTCACTCGGAGCGAGCAGCTGCCAAAGTCTGTGAAACGTAACAGCATGCGGATGGGGACTCCCCCTGTAGGTCAGGACGCGGCCGCTTTAATGACACATCTCAGAGGGAAAGTGACACAAGGGCCATCGTTTGTCATCGTTCTGACGCGGCGCTGCTGTAGTCACGGTCGCTTCACCGTCCCGCCGTGTTTTTATGACCAAGCAGTTTCTCCCAATACCTTTATCAGTGAAATAAAAGCCTTCGCAAAGCAACAAGCTGCCCCCCTTGCAGACATCAATTCCTCAACATCAATTTCCTCAGGCATGTCATGCAGCATTATGACTGGTTATTAAACTCTGGCAGCATCATGATTATTGTGCAGCCACCTGTCATAAAAAAAAAGAAATTCACTCCCCGGTATTGATATAAACCTTTTAATTAAATATGGTATTTGCACCAGCGCAATGCATCAGAATACATTTTATTGCTCTGGTGCGTTCGAGAGACGCAGGCAATTTGTTTTTTTACAGTCGGGCTTTTGCAGATGTCTTGATGCGGATCCTGTGGAGGGCACGTTAACCTCGCTCCGCAACCGTGGACGGGAGCAGTTATTCTGAGCTTCTGATGAGTCAGTGAGGTCACCCTACAAGGAAACACAAAAAAACTAAACAAAACGGCCCACCTGAGACAGACAGCTGTGTCAGTGCTAGCGGGCTTACTTCTGCACCGTGGAACAAACAGCAGCCTATGAAAAGAAAAGCCTCCCCCCTTCAATTATGCATGTGTTCAAATGAGGAGGCTTGCAGGGTTGGCTCCCTCGCTTGCATATGCACACAGAGCCAAACGGGAACTCTCCGATGCTGTTCAAAGACTTTGCCCCGTGGTAACTTTTTTGTTATTGGTTAGTCACACCAGCAGTGGCGTTTTGTTTGAAGGCCTGTGAGAAACAGCTATTTTAATCCTTCTTTTTAAAACTTCTCTTCTGTTTGGCACGTCCGAGTCATTCACAAGGAAACCAAATCAGGTCAACCGGAAGAAGTCTGTGTCTTGTTTTGATGTCTTGTCCCCTTTTCTGATGAGGCCATCTAGCTGGAGGTGATGAAGCCAATTCCATAAGAGGCCAACATTCACTAAGAACCCCTTTCTTCTTCAGGGCACACAAACAAATCACGTCAACGTTGACTGAGGTAAAATATGCTATGTGCCCATGTTTAGAGTCGCTAACATCTCAGCTATTGGCTGTCCTCAAGATCACTATAAGCAGATAAATTATGTCATTGCTTAATGTGCGGAATTGCCCATTTGATCAGCAAGCAGTTTTGTGTTGCAACAGTTTATTAGCAGTTGGAACGGTGTGGATCACCTGTATCCTCAGACTGCAGCTGGGAGAGCGCACACTTGTGTTCTTTGTCCAAATTGTGTTGCCGTACTCTGTTTTCAAGACGACTGGAACATCTAAGTAATCCAAATTGGTCAGTGACGGTATGCAAAACCATAGATGTGAAGTCACAGTCTCCATACCCCCCCCCCCCCAAAATAGCCACAAGATCTTTTATACAAAAGTCACCAGATTTAGCCAGAATGTCGGCAAAAATAATTTAAAACGGTTTCAAAGGGACTAAGTTTTTGCAGGTACTACAGTGGTGTCATGACTGATGAAATACTGACTGATATAAGTCCCTCCATCCTAAACTTGGAGGCCAATGATGGAAGGCCTGTTGGAACTCAAAACCTGAGCTTCTCCTCGTTCCCTCAAACTGCAAACTCATTATCCAGACTTACTGTCCTCTGCCTCTGAAAAAACACTCAGAGTTACCTGTTTCATCCCTCTCGGTGGAGTTTGCTCTCCTGAGGTTTGGAGAATCTTAATTATGCATGTGCCTTCTGGCTCCCACAGAACATCCAGCTACAGGTGCCCCATAAAAGCATCAAGTTGAGACACAATTATAGTCAAAGGTTTTTTTTTTCCACTTGTAATTATGTGGTGCTTGCAGTAAAGATTTCATTTTTAAAGGGGATTGTGAGTGAAAATGGGATTCTGACCCCTGATCAAGCGCTTTAAAATCTACATGTCATAAACACATTGGGTCGCATCAATGGCAACCACAGCATTTGATTGAATCGTGCTCACCAATGGGGCAGTGTGGTTCTCATTCAACGTGAGTAACTCTCCCCCACTGTCCTGTGCAGACTTCTCTAAAACAAGAACACATATGAAGTTAAATGGAGTTTTGACCCACAGCGCACAGCAAACAGCGTTACTAACGTGTACCTGATCTGTTACCATCACCCACAGAAACAGCAGCTTTGCGAGGTGTTTGCAAACCATGAGGTTCAGTGTCTTCCCCAAAAACACTGACCAATGGACAGAGCAAGATGGGGATCGAACCACTAACCTCTCAAACCCAGGGTCAATCACAACAACTGACAAAATAGTAAATCAACCTGGTCAGGTGAAGACTGCATTTAAAACAGTTTAACTGTAAACCCATTCTCCCTTTTTGCTTTAAATGCCATAAAGTTATCATATCACTTTCACTCCTCTGAATGCGGAGCTCAACCACAAAAGGTTGTGTCCATCTTCGTCCATTAGAAATGAACATCAGAGGACACGGGGAGGAGGTCAGGGCGGGATGTTGTATTCCCAAAGAGGCAACAAACAGTCGGGAGAAACTTGGAAGAAGTTGAGAGTTGCGCATATTTACCTTCTTACCCTGCGAACTTTTACTGAAAAAAAGTAGTAATGTGTACCTTACTTACAGGCGGATTGGGAAGTAATGCTGAATAAGTCATTCGGTAGGTCCGTGTGTCCATCATCAGAGCTGCTCATAGAGAAGGCAAGGTAGTTTTTACACTTTTTTTTCTCCACTGCACCGCAAATACAGACATGTATAAAAACTGCAAGAGGGAAACACAGTGCTCAGGTGTGCAGACGCTACAGAGGAAATGTAGGGTCACCTCCAGGTATATTAAATATGCATTTCTTCACACCACATTTCTAAGCGAATAAACACGCCACCGGATCCCTCCAGAAGATGAAGGAAAAAACTCATTATTCAGTGTTAAACGGCATCCGGGACGGGCTTAGTGCTGCACAACACCCCCCGCCTGCTTCCATGTCTGCGTCCATGCCAGCATCTGCCACAGTGAACACAGCTGGGGCCACGCTTTCAGAAGTGCGTGCTTCCGCATCCTCGGGGACTCGTCTTCACACGGATGACTTGCTCGTCTGCACAAATGGAAGTCGGGTTGAACTGTTGGACCGCCAACTTGAAAAGGCGGCGCTTTGTTGGTGCCACTGATGAGATGATGTCTGATTAGAGTGTCTGTCGGCGTAACGGACACTTGATGCGGGTATAAACGGTGAAGGGATCAATTGACGAGCAGCTGGGCTGTGTGTCGTCTTTCCACATCAGCAGTCAAACATACAACTTCACCAAACGCTGCCGAACAAACCCACTCAAGCCAATAAAAAACAAACAAACAAAAAAATACAAAAGCACAGAGCTGTTATACAAATCCCAGCTTTGAGATGAAATCTCAGAGTGATACAGGGTTTAATTTTCCTCAGAGTAGGTTCACTTTTAACGAAGAGCTTATGCAGAGTACCTAACATACTCAGCAGATGGTTATGTTAGGATATGGGCTCAGCATGTGTATGACAACCTCTACTGACCAATCACAGCATTTCACGCTCTGTCACTGCCTCCATTGAGCATCCGATGTTTTCAGTTGTTTTCTGCAGTCTGACGATTAGCAGGAAAACTTCAAAGCGTCTGGTTGGATTGAGATGAAGTCTTCAGGAAGGGTGAGAGGCAGTACAAGAGAAGTGATGCAATTTTCAGGGTTCTCCCTTGATCCAAAATGATGTAAAAAGATTTATTGATGCATCTCAACTCTGTGTGTGTGTGTGTGTGTGTGTGTGTGTGTGTGTGTGTGTGTGTGTGTGTGTGTGTGTGTGTGTGTGT
>JASSRZ010000020.1:13301649-13319074 GCA_032164315.1 Malacoctenus gilli
TGTGTGTGTGTGTGTGTGTGTGTGTGTGTGTGTGTGTGTGTGTGTGTGTGTGTGTGTGTGTGTGTGTGTGTTTGACTCTATGGGTTTGGGGGGGTTAGTTTAGATTAAAAAACCTAACAGATCAAGACAGTGACACCTGCGTTCTGTGAAGGAGCTTAGACGCTAAATTTACTCAAGGAAAACAAAGGCTACATAAAATGAATTGGAGGGGGGTGCATGTTTGTGAATGGAGTTTGACTTTTGTTTAAAAGTTTTCGCAGGCTCACTTTATACTGTATTTTAGGTCATTTTCCATTGATTGAGACTATTTCCCATAACAATTCCCAATTCAGTATATTTAGAGCAGTGCAGCTATGCGACCCTTTGGCAGGTCTCTCACCCAATACTAGGTGGTTTCAGTTCCACCCCCAATGACCACCTGTTCAATACTTTTTTCTTCACGAAACAGTATCTCGTTGATGTACCGCATCGCTGCTGTGTCAAGGTGCTTTAGATGGGAAACCGCTGACCTTGGAGCTCTGTGGTCTTTAGGTGCCCTCTGCTCGTGGCATGTGAACCACACCTTCATCTTCAGTAATTAGCTTTTTAAAAGCTTCTCAAGCAGATGTTGGAGGTCCTTTACTGGAGGATCGTGATCCATTACAAATCCCGCTTGTCTCCCCGGGTTCTAAATATACGTCCGTAAGTTCATGAAGCACGCAGCACTCAAGGTCCTCGAGGAGACACGCTGGGGAATCAGCTGAAGGATGAGATAAAGAGCGAGTTATCCAGCAGGACCCCCTCTTCTCGTTTGACTCTGGCAGAACAATCACAGTGATTTCTATGGCTGTCCAGACTGTCACTTCTGTAATCAGGGCCTGCTACTCTGGCTCTTTCGGAGCATTCCACATTCGAGGTCCATTACTGGCGAAACCTCGACAGCTCTGTGTCCTTAAGAGACAAGGAAAAAAATGGGAGGAGAACCAGGAAGTGCTGCTCACCTCTGGAGCAGCTGTATCAGTCCTTTCCACTGCATTAGGACTGATGCCATTAATCCCCCCCACCCCCACCCCTTGAGAACACTGAAGTGAAACATTCATTCGCCGTTAGAGCGGTAACTAGGCTAAATGGGCCCGGTGGCGTTAATGGAGCCATCACTGCGGCGGCGAGGCATAACTGGGAGCACTTGCAAAAAATCATCCACACAACCACAAAGAAACGCAGTCTCTGTGAAAATGTAGATCCAGGGTAATGCGGCACATAACTGACTCCGGGGCGAAAGGGGAAGTCTATCCGCGGACACACTCAAACTGTTAGGTATCATCAATTTATTATGTGCACTGCGTCCCAGGAGGGATGGAGTGTTGTAATTCAGGCTCCTTTAAGCCGCCTCATCTGCCTCCACTTCAAGCGGCGACTTTCTTGTTGTTGTTTTGTTTTTTGTTTTTTTGAGATTGGCTTTTGACGCTCCCCGGAGAGGAGACGCTTATGTGTGTTTAGGTGGAATGAAGCAGTGCAGTGGGCTGTTTGGATGCGAAATGTCACAAAAAAATGAAAGTCACTGCATCTCGAATACCTGAATCTGAGTGACAAGAAACAGTGACGTTGCTGCATTCGTGGAAGGGGCAGACTACTAAAAAGAGGTCTTGGATTCAGGCACTCAATGCAGCTCCATCTTGTTTTTTGCAGTGGTCAAGTAAGCTATTAGGTGTTTATTTATTGGAGGCTTCAGGTTTGCAAGTTTCCTTTTTCCATCCGTTGGGTCAAGCAATGCAGTCTCATCTGTATGCCACACAATGCTGATATACTGTTGCAATAGTGAGTGCGACTAACTTTTTCAGGTACATTTAAGAAAGTCTTTTAAAAAAAGAAACTGTTTTTTTATATTTTCTCTTCACATATAAAGCATTTTAAGGTGTTTTGCTTTGAAAAATGAAAAAAATATGTTTGCATTGAAAAATTAAGAAATTCAACTCATCTCATTGTCTGTACCGCTTATTAATTCGTCTTTACAGGTCGCGAAAAGGGCTGGAACCAATCCCAGTTGTTTACAGGCGAAGGCAGGGTACACCCTCGACAGGTCGCCAGTCCATCACAGGGCAACACAGACACAAACAACCCAGTACCCAGCGAGAGCCCACGCATGCACAGGGAGAACATGCAAACTCCACACAGAAAGGCCCTTATCTGGGAGCAAACCAAGGACCTTCTTACTGTGAGGCGAGAGTGCGATCCCCCACACCACTGTGCAGCCCAGGTAAGAATAGAAATAAGAAAATAAAATTAAAACCTAAACATGAAGCTAGATGAAGAAAGAATGGAGACCATCGCTCAGCTGGTCGAATGGGTTCCCCTACATTCCCGAGTTTCTGGGATTCAACCCTATGTGCTGAGGTGTCCTTGAGCACATTGAACCCCTTGTTGCTCCCATAGTTTTGTGAGTGAGTTACATTCCAGCCACTGGTGTGATTGGTTCAAGATGACTCATACTGTAAAGCACCCCTGAATGTAGTTGGAAAAGACAATATAAGTGGAGTCCGTTTACTTCCGTAAGCGGTGGACATTTTCAAAGTTGTGCATATTTCCATGCATTTAATATTTTTTTTAATTAAGAGGCCTATCAGACAATGTATCTTAGTAGGTAAGGATGAAAAATAGCATTGTGACTTTGAGAAGGAGGAAGCAGGAAGCAGCATGCCTTGTTTTTTTGATGACACTTTGGAAAAAATGCTCCCTTTTTGAGTGAAGACTTTCTGAATGTCTTGTCACTGTGAAGGACCCGATTCGTGGCACCGCCCCAAATTCTGTGTGTGCAAGGTTTACGTCCAGGTCTGCTCTTCCCATCATCTTCTCCCGATTCGTCGCAAAACATCCACCTCCCCAGTAAGTTTTACTCCATTCAAGAGAAGAAGAAAAAAGGAAATGAGAAATGACTCGGCTCCATCGAAAATATTCTAAAGCTTGAACGCCCCACTGGTCCTGTTGCGTCCGGGCCTGTTGCGGGTGCTGCACGCTGTTAGTTTTTTTCCACCCGCTGACCCAACTTCCTGAAAGACGATGCCTTCTCCCGTGGAACCATGCAGCCAGACAGAGCACACACGTCCTGGCTGACATTCTTGTGTGCCCGGAGCCTGGGGAGAGAGCTTTTCATGCTCCACTGTTTTTCCACAGAAAGCAGCACCACTTCAACTCGCTGCGACTGCGAGACTGAGACCTGTGCTGTGCCGCTGCGCCGCCAGTCAGACGCTGCAGCTCACTTCAGCCTGCAAGGTGCTGAAGCAGAAAGAGGAGTGCCGAGCCTGTGTGTGCTGTTTATGTAAAATATGTGAGGTGATAATATTGTGACTTGAAAAACACTGAACAGGATTCTTTTCCACCCTGATTCTGAATCTAAGCTCATTTTTCTTTGGGGAATCTTTTCAACAATGAGAATCTACAAGCAGCGATCAAGCAGTTGATCTTTTGGAGAATTGCTCACATAAAAATTATCTCCGTTTCCGAGAATGAACTGGACCATATAGGGAGGCCATGATGATAGAGTTTGGTGATCTGCATAACCATAGCCAACTCATCTCATTGTCTGTACCGCTTATTAATCCGTCTTTACGGGTCGTGGGAGCTGCTGGAGCCAATCCTAACTGTTTACAGGCAAAGGCATGGTACACTCTAGACAGCTTGCCAGTCCATCACAGGGCAACACAGAGACAAACAATCACACACACAAGCATTCACACCTGACAATTTAGAATCACCACAATTTAGGACCCTATGCATGTTTTTGGACTGTGGGAGGAAGCCGGAGTACCCAGAGAGAACCTATGCATGTACAGGTAGAACATGCAAACTCCACACAGAAAAGCCCCATCAGGGCTCAAACCTAAGACCTTCTAGCTGTGAGGCTAGAGTGCTAATCACCACGCCACTGTGCAGCCCCATAGCCAACTCTTTTGCTCGTGTAAAAGATCCAGGCTTCAACTTGTAAAGGAGCAAGAAGAAAATAGCTGAGTTTAGATGGACTACAAGTAATCTAATTGAATTATCAGATCAAAATCATTCACCCTGTTCCAGTAAGGTTAGAGGAGGTGGCTGATCATATCAGAATGTGTGTTACACAGCAAATGAATTAGTTTCGTGCAGTTAGAGACTCGTGCACGTGTGTTTTGTCAGAAAACAAGTGATGTTACACGACATGATGATGTTCCATTGCGCTGCAGCAGAAACGTGACCATATGTTTTGAGAGAAATGGCAGCGGTGATGCAAAAAAACAAACAAGCAAAAAAAAAAACCAAACTCAATAAACAATAAACTTTCAGGATTCAATTGGGAACAAGAAGGATGTTGTATCAGTGTAGCTGTCTTACACCTCGGACACAACCCAACTAGCGTAACTAACCAATCTATCTTCATCGACTGAATGTAAACCCATACAACCCTCTAATCACTCTAATTCGGAGTCCATGTAACCAGGACGATCTAATCCATCCCTTCACAGGAAAAAATTCGTATTGACAAAAAAGCATTTATTTTGAAATGACACCACTGTCGGCTCAGATGAAACCATGACTGGCAGAAAAATAAGGTGTTCCCTGAGTATTATCGTCTCTCCAAAATGTGGCGTTCACGCTTGGTATTTCTGCTCCTCCGCAGACACACAGCTCGTGAGGCCTGAGAAGCGTTAAATATAGAGACTATAAGCATTGTGAATCATAAATGCCATGCACGGGGATTTAGCTGTGCTCTTAAGTGTGGTATTTAAACCCATCAATTTGCATTAATCAGCTTTGAAGTAGCTGAGGAGGACATTAAAAGCTTAGTCTCAATGAGGTTTATTTTTCTATAGGCTGCACTCAGGGTTCAATTGTGGCTTAAAGGACGCACTTCTCTAGGCAACACTCTTCCCCGTGTTTCCCCTGAGTGGCCTGGGAGTCGTGCACCACTGCTGGCCTGAGACGCTGTGTTCACCAGCATCTTTTCCTTCAAGCTGGATACACAATGGTTCCTCAATTCTTAACCAAAGGATGGCAAGAGGGTTGATTAGCCATTTGCTCAGATCATTAATAAGAAAAGAATGCCATGTGATGCTCGTGATGTCTGGGGAATAAAAAGCGATTGTTTTGGAGAGGTCGCGCTCTTTTTTTCCTTTTGTGTGCATGTCTTCTTCCATTCATGGCCTCAGAAGTCCTGTGGATTACCTAGTAACTGTTTTTTGTTCCCTTTGCTTTGGTAGCTTTTGTACTTGTTCGGTTCCCTTCCATCCACTTAAATAAGATTGGAAGGTAGTGGACTTTAACCAGCCACACGCATAAGTACCATCACAGGCCAGTTCACAAAGTGAGCCTGTTTAACTTAACCCTCTGACCAAAACATTTGTCCAAGCCATCACATTGTTTGCCCAGCATGAACACAAGGGTCAGATTCATTTAAACAGGTCCAATATCACCAATGTTATGATGTGAAATTCCATAATTCCATTTTTCCCCCCTTGCACTTATTTGTATGGACGAGTCTGGCTCCCTTATGAATGAAAAGATTTTCTAAATCACGACAAAATGAAAGTTGTTTCAAAACTGTCCCACTGTTTGTCTACCTCTTTATCTGCTTGATATTTCCAATCAGCAGCTTGTCACTTAGAATATCACACGATGACAAGTTTGGTCATATTTCAGTGGCAGCGGGGAAAAAGGAAGGAGAAAACATTCTGATAGGTGCCGGATAAAGACTTGTCAGCGTGTACAGCTATATTGTTTCCCCACCTTGCTCATCAAAAACCATTTTCTTCCTGACAAAAAAAAAATGTTTTGTGATTGTGCAAAACGAAGAAATAAGCCCTCCCGTCTCAAATGCCACTTGTCAAATGGATTTGACTGACACAGATTGCAGAGGATAAGTTTTCAGACTGCAAATTTCCATTCCAACGTACTTGGCAAATCTGGCTTACCAGTGAGGCATGAAGAACTGTCGTGTTCCCTCGGAGAGGGGTTCACTTTAGAGCGAAACTTTGTCTTTTGGACCTTTTGACAGCATTTCAGGCCCCGACTTTGCCCTAATTTAGGAAGCAGAGTGTGTACTATTGTTCAAACTTCTGGTCTTATCTTGTGCAGTGTTTTTACCACTCTAACAGTCATTGTCGCGTTTCTCCACCACAGGAAGTGAAGCTTAAGGTCGTTTCTTAGAGGAACAGTTAAGCTAGAATCGATGGCAGAAATCAAGGGCTGATACAACGTAATATATATTGCATGCTTCAATACTGCACACTTCATCACGTGTGGCAAAAGCATAAGTCCACATGTTTTATTCCTTCAAGGAAACGCGTGTGACCGCCATGTGCAGCGCAGCAGATTAGCGTGATTTGAAAGCCTTTTTATAATATAAAAACCAAATGTAGTGTAAGTTGGCCCCAACTCATACATAAATTATTTCCCACATTCTGATTGCATTTTGCATTTCCTTTGTGCGTAAATTTTTGCACAACTGGTGCAGGCTTGTGCTCACAAACTCTTCGCATGTCTACCGTGGGGTCACTCCCCCTTCTGCTGTCAGGCTAGGGGGGGTGAATGGTCGAGAATCAAGCGCCTCAAACACAAAACTGAACAGTGAAGTATGTCAATGGGAAAAATGAGAAGGGGCGGGGGGTCGCAGGGGAACATTTTGGGACAGCACTGATATACTTGGTTTTATTCACATTATTGAACCATGTTTTCACAACCTCCAGAGATTATTTTGATCTTTTCAATTTGTGGGGTCATTTTAATCACATCAGCAGATAACATCCAAGCGAGGCTCAAAATGGCTCGCTTGATCATTCCGAGTTAAACTATGATTAAAATCCTTTGATTAATAGCTTGAGTACAGGAGTTTAAATTGACAAGCTTTCATTTTGATACAAAACAGCAAATCAGTTACTTCTGTGTAACAGTTTTTTGAACTTTCAAATGAACTGGACACAGAGCCATAGTGAAATGAATAACTAAACAGTAGTCTGTCTTCTCGTCTGATTGGCTCTATGGTGCCCACTTCAAATAAAGTCCTGCCTGCGGCCTGCCAGTCATGGCCAACATCAGGTCTTCGATCACAAGCATCCCCCACTCCCCACCCTTCACCCCCTGCACTCATCTTCAGGAATAATGTTGGCCTCGTGCATTGTTGGATGGATAAATTGGTTGTTCATGTACTTTATGTACAAACCACCAGTGCACCGGACCATCATTATGTTTTCTGTGCGGCGACATCAGACCAATTACCCAGATGAAGGGGGAATGAAAAATGATTGAAGCAAAAGAGTTTAGAGACTGCCATGGCTGGTGGCGCCTGTGCGGCAAATGACTGATGGGAGCGGCGAGGAGACTCTGACTGAGCGAAAGGACGAGGATGTGATGAGGAGGAGGGAGAGTGTGTCTTCTCCAAAGGCCCTGAAAGGAAGAGCAATCCTTTTAATACCAATATTTTATAAAGCAGGTAGTTGGAGCTGAGCTGTACAGACATGAGCAGAAAGTAGCTGACATGGGTACAGGTAGAGGAGGCATCATGGGAAACTGGACAGGAAAAAAAAAGAAGCGTATTCGCTGATGGATTATTACCGACAGGATGTGGATGAACGGATCATCTCTATCAAACCTATTTATTTGCTTAATTTGAGTAAATGAAAATAAATCGAAGGGGTGACATTTGAAAGTAAAAAAAACTGCGACAGAAAAATGAGAGAGAACACAGGCCACCATACAGCAAGTCAGTGCAGATGTATCAGCAGACCAGTGACACTGATTGCTTGTGGCCACTGTGTCTGAGTGAGTTTTCACCTTGTACTTCAGCTTCCTTCTATGATCCATCGTGTGCTTGTTAAAAACTTACTCTCTGGGCCTGATTAACACACAGTCCATGTAAAAACATGAGCAATTGGTGCACTGCGCTTAAACATATGTAGACGCGGACTGACTAACAGGCTGTAATGAGGATCACTTCAGTCAGATGCACAACGAAGTGCCGCACATCAGTCTGGAAAGATCTTAATGTCAGAAAGAATTCATGGCAATAGATCCGTTTATCTTCCACAGTGTCGTGAGCCTTTGTTTAAGACTGCTCACGTACACCAACGTTAATTACTGCTTCAGCCGTCAAACACTTCAACCTCCCTTTGACTTGCTGAGATTCAATCACGCAGTTCCAACCATGCTTTTGCAGTTTTTTTATTTCCACCCCGTTAACCTCATCCCAGATCTGCTCCTGTTTTTCCATGATCTTGGTAGTTTTAGACTTGATCTTTATTGTTGATGTATTTGACAACTTTGTCCATCAATACTTCCAATACCAAGTTACCGGAATTCATTCTACTGCAGACAAAACTTAATATGGTTCTTGTTGTCTTTTACACTTTGTCACATTTCTGTCTTTTATTGATCCTGTTGTGGACTACTGAATGACCACCTTTTCAGTGCCAACCTGGACACTTTTTCTCAGTCGCTTTGGTGAATTTCTCACGTCACATAACTTTAACTCCCACAAAAGTCAGTTGCCTCCGCACATCACAGTAACCTTTCTGTTTCACTTGAACAAACTGCAAATGCAAGGAGAAGTGAGGAGAAGACAGATTTTCGGGAAAAACTGCATTCAAACATACATGTTTACAGAACTGTGCAGAAACCTGCACGAAACAATTCTCACTGTTACCAGGTCAAACATACAGTAAATAAGGGGAAGTGACAAAAAACTTCAGATTCAGACTCACTGTATCATGGTGCAGCAACACAAACTGCTCGCAGTGAAGTTTTGCTGGCTTTAAGTGTGGCACAGTAGAATTTTACAGGTGGGAACTTCTGTTATTGTACACTAAAGTAATGCAGGTTGTCGTAGTATATCTTCCTATTATTGTGTGTTCATGTAACTTTACTCTGCATCATAACCTCACAGAGATGCAAGAAGGATGCTTTTAATGATACTCTAAGCATGATTAAACCATTTCACTGTCAAGTTCATGAACAGCAATGTCATGACTTATCATGTTCTGAGAAAAAGACCTTGCATTTTGAGAACGTACCATCGTTTTGCAGCTTATCTCTCAGGATTCACAGTTTGCATGAAATGATTTGAGAAATGTGCTAAATATTTGTGCAAATGCACAAAAGCACGTTAGAAACTGTAATGATTTGGCAGCCGCGACATCATGCTATGGAATGAATGTGCGTTTTACTTTCATGGACACTGAAATGTTCTAGCAAAGTGGCAAATGAGCAGTTTCGACTGTGATGAAGTCACAGGGAAAAGGTCTAATGTCCGAGGAAAGGGCAAGCACTTTCTTCTCCCACTGCTTTGCTACTTTATTTCCAAGCGACGATGCATACTATCGCAGGGGTCGAAATTGGCCAAGTTGTAAATGGAAACTGTACCGCGAGCGATTCGTTTTTTGAGCAAGAACAGCAGAGCCGCGAGGTGCATGATCGCTATGATGGCAGTGAGTTACGAGGAAAATTGGCGCTTTCAAAGAGGCCCAAAGTGAGCCCGTGTTCCTCTCGCTTGTAGAATTCAGTTGCTGTTCCGAGACTCCATCTGAGGAGGCCTTTATTTTGCAGGAGCTCCACTGTAGCGCCTCAGGTAATTGTGCAATAGATCTCTGCCAGATGGTGACCCTCTACAAGTGATGCAGTAATGGGGACTGGACTCTCGCAGGTTAATTTTCTCTGGCTCGGCGAGAGATTTTCCATAGGCGCACCCCACCCACCCCCCCACCCACCGCCTTCCTCCCTTCTCTCTTTGATACAGTTCAAACCCACATCCTCAGCCTGTGGCTCTGGGCGATGGTCTCCCCTGGCTGTTCCGTCAGGACCAATTTCCTGACTCAAAGCTGGGTAGAATTTGTCATTTTAGCAGCACGGTGGTTTTCAAAAACGATGACAAACTGTCATTGCTGACAGACCCAACAACTGTTTACCGCCTCATCTATATTCTGCAGCTTCGTGTCGCTCCCTTTTATTTACGGCGCGTGGCCCCCGCTTCCCTCCTCCCACCGCGTCCGAGCCGTGATAGCCTTCATGATTGCAGGGAGGCGGCTGGTTCCGACTCCCATGGCAGAGGCAGAATGTTCTCATATTCTCCGCAAAGCACTGCAATTTTCCAGAAGACGGCGTTTCACCTGTGATTGGGTCCGTGCTGCCACACATCCACCGGGCACCGTCGGTCTTCCCCGGGGGGAGTTGATAACATGTGCGTTCCAGGCGGAGGTGAAGGTCAGCCCTGACATGATTATACCGTCGCTCCATTTCGAGTTGCGGCTAACAGAGGCCAGTGGTCAGTCACAGTCTGCTGTAAGAGTGACACACCTGATGGGGCCCGAGCTCTTCCGGCTGCGAGGTTACATCTGCCCTGAAACTGTCACATCCACAGCGGGGAGATGAAAAAAAAAATGTATATTTTCCTGAAAGAGCGTATAGCTTATCTGCAGCCTCATTTTGAGAAAAATACTTGTGCAAGGCAATAAAGTGCAAAGGACAGACACTCAGTCACTGGGGAACTCACACTACACACGTGATGTTGGTCTCTGGGCCATTAACAAGGATAGGAGCCTTTTTTTTAAGATCACAAGTAAAAAATTTTTTTTAAATGACAACATTTTTTAAATGAATCTTTGCCTGCCAATGGAATAAAGCGCAATTATGTAATGAGCATTTTCTGTTTCAGTGGCACGTCATGAATAGCATGTGAGCGTAGGGACTCGCAGTTAGCAATCAATCAACTAACTCTTTCAGCTACTCTTCTATCTCAGAGCTGTCTGTTGTGCTACAAAAAGAAAGCATGGAGGTAAAAATAAGAGCGTCAAATTCGTTCTGTTGGACAAAATGCCTCATATCAGTGTCAGTGTCCACTTGCACTGCCGTTCATTTTCTTACCTCGTCTCTTCTTACTCTTGTCACATCATCATGAACTGTACTTCTCTACTACAAACTTGGGGCAAAGTGAATGCTAAATAAACTCGACTTGCACAGGGTAGCTCATGCAGAGCTCATACTGCTTGAGCATGTCCAGTTACAATCACACATTGTTCCCACAAAATCATTCACACTCTCACACACCAGTGGGGACAGCTGTCATACAAGGCGCGGATACACTTTTGGGAGAAACTTGGGGTTGCCTGAGGGCGCTTCCACACGTGAACGGGGTTAGAATGGGGGATGGAACAGCCAACTTTTGCTCTGGAAGCCGAACTCCTTCACCAGCTGAGGATCCAGCCAAACAAAGTGGAACTGAAACACAGCGAGTTGTAACTGCAACTCCATCCACCCAAACCTTTGTGACGAGTGGGTTCGATCCTCTCGAGTGTCCTCCAGGAGTGTGGTGCTCGAAGTCTAGTTGAAGCACGGCTGAATTTTTATGACGCTACCATAAATCAACTTCCTGACCTCCATAAAGTAAAGGATCTAAAAAGCTGCACCTTTTTTTCTTCTCCTTTTTTTTTAACACATCGCGCTCTTGAGTTGTTAATATTATATTTGAATTTTTAAACTGTAAATAATCACAAGGTTTGGTGTACATCACAACCTTCACAATGTCAGGGCTCCAAACTTTACCATACACACTGTTCAGTGTGAGTTTCACATGCTGTTTGACTTTAAAATTCCCGCACGCCACAGCTGCTGAGCAGAGGTTCACTGGCGAGGCAATCAGTCGTCAGCTCTGCCTTGAATAAGCTCAGTCCTGACTGAGCCGTATTAATAAAGCAAGAGATATGTTCAAGGTTATTACCGTTTATGTAGACGGCACACTGCTTCTATGACTGAGAGGGAAAGTCGGTGTCAATTGTTAAGGGAGAAAAATATGAGATTCGCATACTACTTCCCACTCACCATTCTCCCTTTACCTCAGCAGTGTGATAGAGTGTCAGAGATATTTGTTCCAGCATATGATAGGACTGCGACTAATTTAATTAACTAAAAATTTTTCTTTTCACCTTTTTGCAATGTATATTTACTAACAAACAAACAATACAAACAAGCTTTTTTGTGTCTGCTTTCTGATGCAAGCTTTTTGTCTGCTCAAAATGGTACAAAGAGACTGTAATCTGGTTTGCCCTGGAACTCCTCAGTTGGCTGCGTCATGATGTTGCTGATAAACCTTTATGTATCTAAACATATGGCCCGTGGGCCTAAACTGACCTGCAAGAGGGGTTCAATCCAGTCCTTGTAATGACTTGGCAAGCCACAATTTCATTGGTCTTGGCAGTTGTGAGGCACATTGGCCTGGTGATTTGAGCTCTTACTTTACTAGCCTTTTCGTGGCTCCTGTGACACTGATGGCCCATCTAGTTTGGACCCTGCCTTTGCTAAATGTAAACTTGTAAAGGGCTCCAACACCCCCGAGACTTTCACTTAGAATCAGCAGTATAGATGACAACAGATGAAACACAACACCAACACCCACCACTGGTGGGCCAACGGAACTTCAATGCACAAATACACTGACAACTAAACATGCTTATGTCCTCATATCCAATGCTGGCTGGGGGTCTGTCCCAAGATCAGGCTACCAGTAAATGTTCAGCACGCAGGCTGTCCCATATATTAGGGACGAGCTTAAGAGCTCAAGTAATCGGGGACAAAGTCAACACTTTTGTTGCTTTAAGACTGTCCATTTGTAGGACATTTACTTGCATTGTTCAGGAAGTCTCACCCTGAAACTGAAAAGTTTTAAAGTTTTCACTTCACAGGTAATGGGAAATGACTTAGACCGTGGTAAGTAGAGATTCTGGACATGCTCGCGAAAACTTTTCAGTCTTTTTTGCTGAACTGAAGCCACAGCGAAGCTATCCAGACATGCAAAGTCCTTATAAAGCCCGGGCTTTGCACTCGGTCTGCTTCACACCACAGTGCTTGTCTTTCCGGGTTTATTCGCTTTGCTGCAAGTTCGGCCAGTCTTCACACATGGGAGTTGGGTTTTTTTCTGTGCTTTTTGTGGTTTGTTCATGGGCCTGCAGGTCACTTTGTGAAAACTTAGGCACTGTTAGAAAATTTATTGTCCTTATGTCGCCAAAATAGATGAACTACATGTTGCGAATGATCATTTAAAATGTGGTTTGTGCCCCACACTTTTTTCGTTTAGTGAACCAATCGCTGGGACCGCCTGCACTCGCTATAAGTCACCCTTTTTTCATAGTTTGGCTGGGGGTACAACCTATTCTCGGGAGCAACTTATATGTGAATTATGGTAACTCCGTTTTCTGTAATTTCACACTTTCATTCATTTCACACTGCAACCACAAGAGGGTTCTCAAAGTTTCTGTACGTCAACCTTCCATACCACTGAAACGTAACATTACCGGAAACTTGTTAAAACAACAGAGAAGGACTAGGAAAATAATGCCATCAAAAGAAAATTATATCCCAAACATTACAAGATGCAAATGGTGAAATATGCACCCGAAAACGGTGATCAGGCAGCAGAAAGAAAGTTTGGAGAGAGCGAGAAACTTGTGGGGGACCAGAGGAAAGCAGCGGTGGATGAAGGGAGAGCACAGCTTCACGGCAATCAGGAGAATGCGCCACGCAACTCTCCTGGAAGTCTTGCCTTTCAAGATAAAAATGTCTGTTCTTGGTCTCAAATATTCTCAAATAATTTCCCCAAAAATGCAACTTATAAATGTTTTTTCTCTTCTTATCATGCATTTTTTGGCTGATGCGAGTAAACACTCTGGAGCGACATATAGTCCAGAAAATATGGTATATATTTGACCCCAGTATTATTTAAAAAAAAAAAGTAATTGATTTACTCAGTACATACGTGATACATGAAGAAAGTGCCCAGCACAGAAAGTTACTCAAGCATTTACTCTTCTGTTCTGTCTCACTCTGACAATATTGTGCACAGAACTGTGGCATTGAATTGTAGCTGCTGTACATTTGTTGGGCTGCCAGCACTGACCGAGTCTGTCTCACGATGGATTCACTTATCGAGTTCTGCTGAAGTTACATCATTTCGTGGGAGGAAGATTTAGCTATGGAACACCTGACATAACCTAAAGCGTGATCGATTGTGGCAATGTTCAGTTATACATGTTGATAATGGTGCTGACTTTACATGGTGATGGGCACAGTTACTTGCATTTACTATTATTTCACTTTCAGAGAGACTAAGTCGGGGATTGTTTGGGCACTTATAACCCAGCAACATTTGAAGAGAAAAGCAAAAGTGCTGCATCTTTAACAACTGTGACTCACCTCCTGCTAAAACAAAGTGAGTTGGTAATCAAGATAGAACAGAAGCACCTGTCTGACTGTTTTCACACCTAACCAAAGGAACAAGTAACAAAACAAGTCACAAAGTAACAAGTGTTCTGAACCTTCAACTCTAAGTATCAAAAATTGTATCTCCAAAGAGGAAGGACTCTAAATGTTAATGTCTCTTGCTTCCTAAATGTTGAAAAAAAGTTCTAAAATTAGATCAGAAAGATGTCTCAGTTATTTGTCATCTTTCGGTGCTAATGTCATCTCAGCATATTGTTTATAGCAGTTGTAACGGCTCAGCATATGTGTTTTGACTCTTTAGCACCATTCAGTTTTTTTATTTTTAGCATTATCAGGATACCACAAAAGGACTTTAGTTGACACTTGTACTGCAGCAGCATGGCATGTTTCATTCATTCTGGACTCGGTGAAAATTTCAACAAAGATTTTTTGAGAACCTAGAAAAAGACTAAATTCTTCGAGAAAACCCCAAGCTTATTCCATCGAGATGAGTCTTTTCACCACTCTTTTAGTCAAAAGCCTTCAGCTTCTCAGGCTGCATCTTTCATATGTCTTATTAGCAGTTTTTTGCTGCCCTGTTGTGATCATCAGTTCAATTTGAGCTCATTTACTGACTTGTGATCCCGTTTGCCCAACTGGCCCCTCTGATGGGCCACTTTTGGCCTACAGGCCGCAAGTTTGGCGCCTCTGATCAAGAGGAAGTGGCTTCCAATGCTGCTTTATCTCACAGCAGCCCATTTTTCCACCAAGACCTGAATTCCAGTCATTTTAACTAGTTTTGTATGGCCATCGGCTATAATTGACCCAGCTGGCCTTTGGAGTCATAAGATATACATGAATTAAAAAAATAGTTAATTGCATCATTCAGAGTAGACTGAGCCCGTGGGGGGGGGGGGGGCTTTCTGCTCTCTGTTCTTTCCTTATCAGAACCCCTTGAAAACACCATTACAGAGAGGAAGGCATAAAAAAAAAAAAACATTATGCACTCATCAACTACTTTTAAAATGTATTTGACGAGTCATGCACTACTGCCACTGAGCACCCAGGACAGGAACACATTGAATGATGGAAATTCTCATCTATTTTCTACACTGTACCCCATGTGAATAGAAAGCCGATACACCTTTGACTAAGGAGTGAAGCGACTTGTGGTAGTGGGGCTTCAATTAGCATCCAGCTTGTTAGGAGTGTAAAGCCTCTGCCCAACAACCGATCCTAAAGACACATGCATGTTGTCAAAGAAACCACAAAGAGGAGACACTGAGACTTCTTCCAAGTCTCAGTCTCGATACCTTTTCTCTCACCCATCTCAAAGGAGCCAGGCATGCGGCAGGAGCCCACCGGAATGTGCCGGCCCCCAAACGTCCGACTCCCACTGCCTCTCTCTGCAGGCGTCGCCTTGAGAGACGCTCCCCGCCTTGCCCTAAACAATGCTGCCCTCTGAGCCCTGTGTAGATTATAATGAAGACACAACATCCACATGGCGGCAGACCTGCTGGCCCCCTTCGCTCATCAAGCCTGCTCCATCTGTACAAAGTGCAGTCAGTTCGGAGGCTGACTTAATCACCCTCTCCAGAGGCGCCACATGAAGGTTAGAGCGAGCTCTTTTTTTTTTTCTCTCTTTTCCTTCTTGTCCTTATCACCATGGAATTGTGACACATACGGCAGCAGTGGTTATCTCCTGGTGTCTGGCGTTGGCAGTTTGGACAAATCAGAGGAGGAAAAACAGATATCCAAATGTCCTGGCTGCAATGTTACATAAGAGGGAGCTCCAAACACATTTTTTTGATGGGGGGAAAAACATTGAACTTACTTGTGTGCAACTGGAATCGCTGGTTCGATTTCCTTGAGTGTCAAGGGAGTTGAGGGAAGTGAAGATTGACAAGTGCCTACTTTTGTCATCAACCCGTGAGCCCTTAACTCTTTGCCATGAATAAATATAAACAACATCACTTTGTGTCTTTTACGTGGGCTCATTTATTGTCAGGTTTCACTGCTGCTACTACTGTGGTCTGCATAGGTTTGTTTGTGTATTTTTCAGGGTGTTTGTGTCCTGTAGGAGGTCATTAGACCTCCATTCCCATTTACTTGCTGGCAATGTTGAGCTAAGTTATTTTGCTATTGGATTTAGCTTTTAACTGATTACGACTCTTGGATCAGGTTGTACGCTGTTGTTTCCCAAGTTGCTCTGTCGAGCTTCTTTAACAATCATTGATTTATGGAGCATTTGGAGGATGTTTGGGTATTGGGCCTGCTACTTTGGCTGAATGTGTGTATTTTGTGTCTCAACAACATTTTTGTCTTTGCCCACACATCTCGCATTGCACCCTTCGCGAACATCACAACCTGAGTGATGGAAATGATAACCACGGAGCAACAAGTATCGATCTTGAGCAGCAACAGTGTGCTGCACTGAACAGCCGAGGTCATGTTGACTCGTGTAGTGGGAGCCAACACGGAATTATCTTGATTCAACTCTAATTATAAAACCTGTCGACCACGCTGCTCACCTTCCGTCATCACCATCCCAATGTCAACGAGGCGTTATTTGGCGCCAAAGGTTGCCGAAGTGTTGATCAGTTGGACCCTCCAGCTGCAATAACATATGTGGGCGGAGGCGCTTGCTGTATCTGCTCGATTCATTTCGCCACCTGAGTGGTGTCAGGAAGAAATGTCTGAATTAAACTACTTTGACCTTTAGTTAAAGTGAAATATCACCGCTCTCATTACTCCTGAAAGATAGCTAAAGGCAAGCAGAGTGTGTGTGTGTGTGTGTGTGTGTGCGTGTGTGTGTGTGTGCATGTCTGTATATACATATACAGTATATATATATATATATAGACACATACAGTTGTGTTGGCTCTTCATGGCAAAGTGCAGCAAGTCATTAAATGTGGACGACATGCCTTTATCATGACACTCGCTGGGACTCCCATACTGTGAGATCACAGTTGGCTTCACATTAACAGTTTTGCATTTAATGCATATAAAAAAGCAAACGAAAAATGCTTTTTTTTTTTAAACCAGGTGCCTTTCCACTAGCTATGTTTAAAGGACTCTGAGCAAATATTACAAGTGACATTTTCCACAGTCCAAAGATGTGGCATGTAAAATCATTTGCCTTGTCACCTTGGTCTACAAACATTCCCCAAATGACTCCACTGTGAGAGGATTAGCCTTTAACATAAAAAAATAATAAATGGGGCTGAGACTGGGGGGG
>JASSRZ010000020.1:13319084-13333320 GCA_032164315.1 Malacoctenus gilli
GACACCCCCCCCCCCCCCCCCCACACACACACACACACACATTTGGGGCTACACAGCTGTGACAGCCAGCAGCGATCTGACGAAGACTTTCCAGTTATTATTCCCCTCCAAACTTATTCATAGGATGGATCTACCTGAGATGAGGTCAGGAACAACAGGAAGACAAAGAACAGCAGGGGAATGGAACTAGGAGATCCAGGTTTCCTAGTAGCAGCGGGCTGGTCAGAGGTGTGCTACCTTGACCGAACCGGCTTGCAATCACGTTGGTCCAGACTCCCACCCGAAACGTTTTTAGTCACAAGGAGCTGTCATGGTAATTCAGGGTTTCAGGGATGTCACGTTGAATCATGAAAATAACCAAATGTCAGAGTTTATTGGTGTTGTAGAGACTGGGGCGAGGCAACTGAGCAAGGTCTCTGTTTCAGGGATGTTAATTTCAGCACTGCACGAGGCATTGCTGTCTGCTGTGTTGTTTGAGTTCAGTGGTTGCAGTCATGCCCCCCCCCCCTCCAGTGTTTGCAGGACCTATAGGAACCCACCAGGGAGGAAATCAAGTGCACAAGAATGTGAACTGTCATGTTTGTGGATATGATTATGAATGTGCAGCTTGGCACAGATTTCCAATATTTCCTCAACCGAAGGGGGCGCATGACCCCAGTGAGGGTGCTCAGGGTGTCTGGACCCCCCTGTACCGTGTTGAAGCAAGTAGCTGCGCTGTTGAACATGAAAGCATGACATGCTGCTTGTATAAATTTTTAAGCCAGAGGCAACGGAATTCAGCTCCTCAACCTTCAATAAGTAGAAACAGCATATATGACTCATGTTATTTTGGTGTTGCACATTATAGCTATATGAGTGACATCTTACTTTGAAAGTCTCTGTTTTATAGTTTCACTGTAAAACTTGTCCTTTTCACACATAAACAAGTTAGATAATAATGGATTTTCTAGTTAAGACAGTTGGACAGGCACATGTTTTCAACTACAACTTAGAATTTGCTAAGTCTGATAAATATCTCTCGAGATCTGGACACACTGTTCGCATTAAATTTGCATCCTCATAGATAAAATGCTAATGTATGCTAACACAGCGAGCTCAGTGAGTGAGTGCACTGTGTGATCTGGGTCGAATCCAACTCCAAGGATCTTCAAAGATACGATCTCTAATAAAGGTGTTCTGGCTCCCCACCGGAGGTTTTATGTAAGTTCGCCGTCTCATCTGTTTTTCTCCGATGTAGGAAAAACGGGATAAGGAAAAAGGGGAGACGTACACCAACTCAAATGCCTCTCATTATAACAAATAACTTTATATATCTTGTGTGATTGTCTTTCAGGCACAATAGGTAACAATATAGGACAGGGTCATTTGGTCACGAGTCCACGATGGGACAGAGTGTGCGACTGATTGGGTCCCAGATTTGGTGATCTTTCTAGTAGTTATCTGACTGGCAGAGGCCACCTTCTTCATTTTGAGGCATTTAATCCGCTATGGCATTGCAGTTATCACTTTATATGTTATCCCTTTGTCGCACCTTTCATAACACAACTCATGCAATTAGGTTAGCTTTTACACTTACATCTCAAAGTTGGTAAATGTGCTTTGTTTTGACAATCCAGGCCTGATTCACAGAGAACTCAAACCACTGACAGTGAAGTGATGGTGAATTCGGTGACTGAACACAGCAAAACAAAACAAGAACTAATGCCTAACTGTGCCTCAACATTCATTTGGTTTTACAGATTTGGTTTTTGGTCCAAATGAACATAAATTAGAATAGGACCCACAAACGCAAGAAACCTGGCTTGATTGCCTGCAGCAGGGTGGGATATTTCACCAAAGTTTGCTATTCGTCACATCACACCACTGATACCACTTAGCTGGTTTGGGCAGGGAGAAGAAAAACAAAGTTAATCACTTTATCTTTATTATACAAATTCCATGGCAATTAATGCAATCCAAATGGAGATTATCCCAAGACAAATGTGGACTCAGTGCACCTGAAATGAGTCACATTCCATCATCATACCAAATGGATTCAAATGGGTGAATTATGCTTGTGAGTATTATAATGTAGTGGCATCACTGATTAATGCCTTCACTGGAGTGCCATGCTGTTTTAGCTGGGGGTAGAGGGGGCTGCAGGGATTGGAGGGGGGGGGACTGTGGCTCTTTATCACTGCTGTAGTTAATTGTGTTCCCCTGTAACTTGATTTCCTACAAATGAGAGCATGAGGAAGAGTGGGGTTATGTGCCAGAAGATGCATTGTCTGACTTTAAATGCCCCATTAGGTTTGAGCTAAAGGATTATGAGGGTCCTCATTAGTTAGCCTATTTCTCACCCTGACGTGTCATCTCTTATGGGTGCCCGTTGCCGTCAAGGCTCTCTGAACTATGTTTAAACAAGGCGAGGGCCTTGTTGGAGCAAAGAAGCGGAATTATGAGTGTTGTCTGGAAGCCGGGGGAGGGGGAGTCAGTTGTGAGCTGCCTGCCCCTACCTAAGTCATTCCTCCATGCTAATCCAAAACAGTTCAACGGCTCAATTTTTCATATCATTTCTGTTCCAAAGTGTTGCCGGAGCCGACAAGAGGATTTGATTTGAGGAACCGAGCGAGCAGTGTTGCTCTGAGAAAAAGAAAAGGCATGTCTGCATCTATTTTTAACCTTCCTAATCGGAACACTCAATCTACACAATGGCCCGTTTCTCATGAAGATGTTGCAGGAGAGGATAAGCTTTCAAGCGGGAGCAAAAGGTCATTGGGCGTAGCTACAATTCTGCGAAGTCATCTGGAGTGCCGGCGTGTCGTCATTGGTGGCTGTGCTCGGCTCCGCTGGCAGAGGTGGGGGAGCCAAAGAGGTGCGTCGTGGATTTTAACTGTCTGAGGCTAAAACTATCAGCGTTAGCTTCCATTAGCTGAAGGTCGAATAGTGGCCATTAGTATCCTCCTTCTTGTGTCAAGCGAACAAAGTTATTTCCCCTAAAGAGCGAAGCACTTTTTTTTTTTAATTTCAACTCACGCTCATCATCTTTTCCTGGGAAGAAATATGGCAAAATCCTAAATCCAGCCATGACCCGGCTCGCTCTCTCTGAGTGGTCACATTTAAACACACGGGAGAGGTTCGTCTGCATCATTTCCAAGTCTGGTGGAAAGTTTAAATGAGCAGTGTCTATTATGCCTGTATAATCTCTGAACCATCAACGGCACACATTGATCACCTCCTTTGTGGGAATCCAAGTAAATCAATCAGCCAGGCAGGCTACAGATAGCACAGACACCCCCAGACCATCCTCTCATCAATAAAAGAGCAGAGCATTCGGCAGGCTGAAATCAAACTACTTCCAACAACACTGCAAATACCTTTTTCCCCCTCTACTTTCTTTTTTTCCCCTACCCATGAAAGTCTGTATAAACCCAGGATGATGACACTCTCTTTTGGGAAGTGCAGCTGTAATGAGAAAAGCAGAAATACTTAATGAAACGGGACCACTCACCAAATTTCACCTCCATCAGTGCTAATACAGGCAGTGTTTGCAGGGGGAGTTAATTCTCATCAAAATCATTCGAAGTTACACATCGGCAGTGCAGGGCACAGCAATGCTCCTCACCACAGTCTGCAGTCAGTGCAGAAAGGATAATCAGTTGTTGGGTGGAAAACGGTTCCAACGACGTTTTGAAACAACAAACCCAATCAAGACAGTTTGCTTGTCATTCCTCCTGCTTTTAACACTGCAGAATGATCTTTTGTTACTTTTACACTGAAGGGAGTGCACCACCATGCTCATTAAAAGTATTCTCTGATTATCCTCGAAGTTCATTTCTGAAGGGCAGTTTTAACATCATCCCAGGATTCAATATTTTCAGTCTGGGTTTATATCAGAGGTGAACCCAACAAACAATACATGTTATGGAGCAGGTTTTTAACCTCAGAAACACAGTGAGTCACGTACAATTTTCAAGTAACAGATCTTATCCCTTCATGTGTCTTAATTTGTTTTAATGGACCAGAGCCAAAAGCAATATTTGGTCCATAGATTGGACACCATTGTTAGAATATAAAAGACATGAGAACGTCCTAGTCCTTGAGTTTCGACTTGATAATACTTTGCTTGGTGTCACAACATTTTTAAAATACCAACAATTTATATCATACAAAATTATACAGGGATTTTTTTATATTGTTATTCCATGTGCTCTTACCTAAAATACATAAAAATCAATCCATAAATTCCCCTACCACAAGATTGATTGCACAGTTGCCAACTTAATTACTTTTTCGCTAAATTTAGCCAGTTTTCAAACCCCTTCCAGCCACTAACCCCCCCCCCCCCCAAAAAAAGCAACTTGTGACAAATCTAGCGACTTTTTGTGGAGTAAATGGAGACTTTTAGAGAATGCGGTGAAGGCATGGATCTCATTCACTTTTCAACCAGCAGCGGGTGCTGCCGTGAGTGCCTCCCACATCCCACAGCACTCAGAGGCAGCCTCCCACATCCCACAGCACAGGCAGCCCAGGCCACACAGCAGTCGCTCGCAGCTGCTGTCAGAACAGACGTGTGCTCCTCCGAGTCCAGACTGCAAATGAATTGCACTTGCGTGAAGTCACCGCTGATTGAACCGGGGGGAACTAAATCTAAGACTTTGTTTCTCTAAAACAAATCACTGCAATAAAATAAATCACTGAATGTATTATTGTATGTTCTGTAAGGCTGATTTTTTTAATGCAAAACCCCCATACAAAACAACCTCAGTAAATCTGCCAAATTGTCTTAACTGGGTCACTTTTGCCGGTCCAAGCCCGAATAAAGCAGGGTTGCTAAGTGTCACATTTAAAAAACATTAAAAAAACAAGGATCAACAGAATAAAGTTCATTTGTAGGTCTAAACATATTTAGGGTGTTATTTTTACTCACTTTTTTATCTCTCCCACAACATTTTTACTCTCCCTTACTGTGTCAATTACATGTTGCGTGAGGTGGATTATGCAAATTAGGTGATGATGTCGTTTAGTGACTTTAGAACAGCCAATAGCAATGTTCCTTACAGAGGAATTGGCAAAACTGACTCATTGTTCTTTTGATCATAAAGCTGGGGGATATTAGGGGGATTATTTGAGACAAATAATTAGAAGATGCCCAGTTGCCAGCAAGTGAAGTCCATCAGTTTTGGCAATAACAGTTTCCACTCATCTCCTGTGTTGGAAGAATCCAGCTTCCTTGCCTGATTTCTCCTGGGTTGCTTCAGCCATCCTACAGACAGGGTAATCCGAACCCAGTGCTCTTCAGACTTTGTCTGATCGTTCTTTAAATGTACATCAAATAATCAACAGCAGCAAAAATACACAAATAAAAGAGATCGCATCGGTGTCACTCGATTAGCCAGTAGCATCAGTGGCTTTAGTGCCTTCGAAGCGTCATTTGTGTTGTCAGATGGAGGGATTACCGCAAGGTGCTGGTATTAAGATGTCAGATGCAATATAAATGAGGACTCAATACTTCATAGTATTTCATGAGTACAATCTCAGATGCAAGGTGCAATATGGACTAAATGTAATTTCATTTGTTTTGCACGCCACTGGATTGAAAGACAGATACGCTGCCTGTAAACCAGCCCCTAGAGGCACTTTAATCACTATCGTCACCGATTCTGACCTGGATTGATTGTAACACAGGCTACACAAGTGTCAACCAAGACACTCTCTTAACAAGCGCAATGTAAGCAGTAAGATGAAAGTTGGTAAGAAAATCTAGTTTATGAAGGTTTATGAACCTTTTGTTGTTCTGTAAATGCTGAACTCCCAGATATGACAAGATTGTACTGAGAATATGTCAAGGGATTTGTCAAGTAGTGAAGCAGACAACCAAAATGGACCACTAAATAGGGAGCAAACAAACTGTTCCTGTGTGACACTTTATGAGTCTGTAATGAAAGTATATACACAAGTTATCGCAAGAATATAACCTGAACAAATTTTAATGGCTGGCTGAAACCCCTGTGTGTGACAAGACATATATTCAACAGATCCGCCAAGTAGCAACAGACAACTGGGACTATGGACATCGACTTGTTGCTAGATAATGTAACTGTATGTACATGACAGCTCAGCAATCTGTAACATCCTCATTTTGTCCACGAACAATGCTTCTGTCACTACCAAGTAAACCAAACATAAATTAACAAGTTTGCATGCATTTATGTACCATGCACTCTCTTAAATTAGGATGAAATTGCAGCACCACAAACTCAGCGCCTAGTTTTCAAAAGAAGCCAAGACGCCATATGATGTGTGGGCCACCAAAACACTTGAGAACACCTTTTATTTTAAGACCAGCAAACTCTCAAGTGGACTTGCTCCCAGAGGATTATAATTGCAAAGTTTAAGACTTCGTCATCAGCTTTGGGAAACACTTCCTTGTGTTGCTTTCTTAAGATAGGGCCCTAAAAAAACTCATCAGACTGGTACTCGGAAGTAACTACAGTTTTGAATTCACACAGATATTTTCCACCATCAGGTCAGATGGATATTTTTTTTGACATGTTGCACAATGCAACTTTCCAGACCTCCCACATCGATGCTTTGTGCTGGGTCATTTATAATTGTGAGAATTTTTTTTTGTGGTATTATTTTCACGAGTTGAACTCTCAACACTACATATAAAATGGACAAAGCTGTCAAACGTGTTGCATTTGAATTTTCCCAGTCAAAACTACGTCTGTGTTTCCAACATTTTTATTTCAACCAAAAGTTCTGATTGAACATAACCAAATTTAGACTCAAATGTTAAATATTGGCTGCAACACTTGCACTCTAGTTTTTTTTCTCTTAAGTTTATTAGGTGGAAACATTTCTAACACTGAAAACCAGCTTCCTGTCTGCACGTGGATGTGAACCACATCCAGGAATTTCAGCCCAAAAAATCCAATTAGATATTTATGATGCATTAAGTTTAAAGCAATTTGTCCTTTTGAGGAAGTAGGTGTTGTTCAGCATGATAGTTCAATAGCCTGTTCTAAAATAACATGGCAGTTGTACTCCCTTTTCAAATAATGAGCATGTTTGAAAAACAAAATCTAATGAGAACATGACAAACACAATAATATGAAAAATGCACAGGCATCACAGATCGCCATCTATAACAAAATCAATGGACTGGTCAGGCCTCCTCTCTGGTCTGTGAGCCCTGTAAAGCTCAAACCCTGCTAGAACTGACCCTATTCAAGCCCACCGCTCCATTAAGCCTCTACATTCTTCTCCTTATGAACATAGTTAGAAACCAATTAATTGAAGTGATTAAAGTGTTTCCTAACTCAAGTGGAGTTAAGAAGATTGAGGTCAAATAGTGTTAATTTATTTCAGTGAATATTCTAGGGGTGTCCCCTCACGCAAATTATCAAAAGTACCCGGCTGCCTTTTTTACACTGATTAATTCCCAACCTTAATTGTTGTGTCTGGAATAGCCGGGGGTGGACAGACAAGGTCTGTCCTCGACTTCAACGTGGAAGCGATAGCACCTGTGGGGGAATAACATGACAAGCAGGGAGCCTTCAGAGCTGATCAGATGTGACAATAGACTCAGGAACTAATGAAGTTCAAGGTAAAGTGTGGCCCCTGCTCAGTAAGCTATTTCATAGGCACAAAGACTACGGTATGTGGATTAATGGTGAAAAAAAGAGAAAACTTTGCTATTATAATATCCAAATGTTCAGAATAAAATAATTGCAGAAGTTGGGAGGTGAATTGTACTCAGGACTGTTGAGGACTTTTCTATTTCCTTCTGGCGCAGTGGTTCCTTTTTCCCAGGGCCCCTTGTTTGCCAAAAAAACACTAAGGCCCAATTCAAATTCTCTTCCTTACTCTCAGTCCTTGACCCTCTACCTAAATCCTCATTCTTAACCCTCAAAACAAGCATTACCTGTGAGAACTGGGACACCCCTTAAATGCAGATACATCCTCAGACTGTAGGGGACAGCATTACGCCAAAGTGGCATTCAGTCTGTCAAGTCAGAAGAAGAAGCCGTAGCCGTAGCAACAGTACTGTGGTAGGCTGCTATTGACTAAAGATTGTATAAAATGAAATTAAAACTTAAGCAACAATGAGAAAACTAATCCATAACTTGGGCCTAAACTAAGAGAATGCCATGTTTTTCGTAATATTTAGATCTTCATTAACAAAGAAAATACATTTGTAGCTTGCTGTATTCACCATGTTTATCAACTGTGAATGACGCAATTCATTCTGGGTAACAATTACTTTTAGGGGGGTTTCAGACACTCCTTAGTCTTAAGGAACGAAATGGCCATTTTGTTTGTTAAACTCGCTCCTCAACTTAACTTCCTAAGAATTGGGACAGTAATTGCATCTCGTGGGAGTGTGCATTTTTGAGGAATGAAGGGTTAAACTTGAGGATTAAGAAAGGAATTGGAACACACACTTACTTGTGCATAATCAGCTTCTTGACACAACTTCATACACAACTTAGTTGCGATTCCATGACTGTTGCGTGCCATGCAGAGTGTGTAAATTCATCAGCAAAGTGGCCTGCATGTAAGACACCCACACTACAACAACGGAGGAAACTGAGGGGATTTTATACTTGTACTTGTTTTATACTTTATACTATACTCCCGAGTATAGGTCACACCCTCGGCCAAACTATGAAAAAAAGGGCGAGTGATAGTCCAGAAAACACAGTAAATGGGAACAGGTACCAAACATGATGGAGATTCGGGGTAAAGCTGTGAGGATGCGAACCCCTTTGCCCAACCTTTGATTTGCCCAAATGTTACCTTAAAGCCAAAAGCTGGTGAAGCATGAATGTGCTTTTCACAATTTGAGATGTGCGCTATGTTCTACACAGTGTCTCTTAAGGTTTTTTTTTTTACAACATCAAAGCGTACATAGGCCTGAGGTCATTCTCTGTGATCTCCGCAGTTTTGTTGCTTAGAAACTCCAAATTGCATCTAACATACACTCACAATTCTACAGAAAATTGTTTCAATCCAACTTTCAACCGTTGGTCCTTTCAGTAAAAGGGGAGAGTAATGACCATTACTTTACAAAGACAACCACGTAGTGATGTGATCCAGATACATCAAAGTTGGCTTTACAGGGAGACTGGAGTGTGGAACAGACTTGTCTGTAAGCTTTGTTTAAAATTCAAATCAGTATGTCTTCATTCTATCCTGGAACAGACAAATGAGGAAAAAATATTTTGATGTAACTGTTTGACATTTCTGTCTGATTTTACAAACTTTTTGTTTGACAGGTCGCGTTACTGTTTTGATAGACGTTTATCCACAACAGAAAACCCTGCTCTCTGACCCCGTTTACATCTTGACGCTGCAAGTCAAAGTTTTTCTAAATTGGCAAACTCCTAAGTCAAGCATCCACAGTCTTGCGCCCTGTACTTCATGTTTCTGCACAATCCTGTCAAATTCCAGCAAGATGAATGATGTTGGACTAACTCCTACCAGTAACTAAAGGTCAGGGAATACCGCCCAGGCTCACTTTTTTGAGCAGCATGCTTCGAAAAGCTGCAGGCTGACAGCTTTATGGTGTTGCTCTGCAACATGTTTTCCAGCAACTTAAAAAAAGGCCAATTAACCTTTGAAATGCATCTGCTTAAAGGTATTGTATACACACATCCAGGGGAACAGTTCCCCAGAAAAAGCCTAAAAACTACTTACCTCCTCCTGGGCAGCTCTGCGGGCCTCACTTGACTTATTCATGTTTCAGAGCCATTTACTACCTGCTGCCTTATCTCACCTCAGTTTGACCTCTTCCATGAAAATAGACAACAATCAGGGTACACTTGGAACTTTAACTCAGATCTCTTGGATGAAGTCTTCACTCAGATTGGTGTTGTATATTGAAACGTTGCACTCCTAAAAAATCATACAGCATCATGGTTGCATACAACTTAATGGTGTTTAAGCCACAAAACAAATTACCTGTAAATGAGACAGTGTTACACTTAGAAACACACAGTTGGATTTTGGGATTATCTGTACTCACAAATATAGTTTGTTTATTTTAAAGTGTCAACTACTGTAATGTCTTGTGTACTACTTTTTTTTAAAATCACTCAGACAACAAATTACATGCTGTACATCTCTCTCTCACACACACACACACACACACACACACACACACACACACACACACAAACAGACACACACACACACACACACACACATAGAAACGTGATCATTTATTCAGAAAATTTAATGTGGTGTGTAAAGCAATTCAGGTCCCAACAAAAGAAGAAAAAAACCTGGACGCACGCACGCACGCACGCACGCACGCACGCACGCACGCACGCACGCACGCACGCACGCACGCACGCACGCACGCACAAAAGGCCTATCTCTAAGGCTGAAGCAGAAGCATCTTGTCTTGCTTTGGTGTTACACTGTACTCCTTTCCCCAACACTTGTGTACATGGAAAACAACATTCTCTCTGAACCCCAAGCGCTAATTAGAACATAGTGAGGAATGTAATTGTTTTGCTTGCTGCAGCGCCATGCTTTCTGGCTGCTGTATAAGCTCGATTATCCTAGAGCTGGTGGAGTGGTTGCTGGAAGTGGGGATCGCTGGAGATGCGGCTGTGAAAATCCCCAGCTTTTGGCTGCTCTTGACACTCCGGTTGAACTCGTCCTATTAATGCAGGATTACTGTGGAGAGGCCGCGTCTCCTTGACAAGGGAATAGAGCCGAACATTTGAGTGGGGATGATTTCATCTTGCAAATTTTAATTGCTCTAGCATCCATTCATGCACTTTCAAGATGCGGCAAGCAGCTTTGCAGATTCCCAGGGAGGGGGAAAAAAAAGTCGAGGTTCAGCAGAAATGGCTGATACCAAATACTGAAGGTCTACAGCTGCAACATCAAAGTTTTATGGTCTCGGGACGAACGGATCCCTCTCCAGAAAGGATGTGTTTTCTGCAAACAGCTGCCAAATCATACCATTTCAAGAGAGCTTTTGTTGTCTTTGTGCTCAAAAATGGTCAGCAAAAGTATTACTTAGAGCTTAAATCTGTACTCTAATGGGCTTTTACTGAAGTACACTGATGGTAGTGATCACCAAGACAGAATGGAGTCAACATTAGCTTCACAGCTTGGAGCAACCTTTGGTGGGAAAAAAAAACAAAAATCCAGCAGAGACACGATTTTCCCTACATTTCTTGCGATCAACACACTCATCATGCTGCGAAAGCTATTTATCATGTGACGCGTCCTGCAGTTTTGAGTGTAGCTTCACGTGTTACGACGTTCATCACGGCCACGTCGGTGAAACAATTGCTTGCTTGTTTTAGTCTTTTGATGATGAATTTTTGACTTGGCTTGGGTCCTGGCAAAAAAAGCTCCTACCTTAGGATGGCATCTCATCAATCAGCATGCGTTTGTTCCAAACCAAATAATGTGGCTTTTTTGGTCACCTCAGCATGAGTAGTGAAGACAATGTTTTCATCAGTGTGTCTGATTTCATCTGAGAGACCACAGCAGATACCATCATCCTATTCATAGAGTCACAATCACTGTCCAGGGGTCCTGGACATTTCCTCCAATGCCTGTGCTGGTCCTTTTTGACTGATCTACCTTATTATGAGCCTCACCCGCAAAGGCTCATTATGCAGGGCACCGTGCTGTTCTCACACCCGAGCCGCTGAATGTGAGAGCCGCCGCTCCTCTCCAGTCTGCTCAGCATTTCAGCATTATTGAGTTTGTTTTACTGGCCACTTTAACCCGCTCTGCTGCTTGTGGCTGTTGACTTTCTTGTTTCTTGTCAATGCGGCTAAAGAGAGTAAGGTAGTATAGTATACAACCCACACCAAGAAAGAGATGCAAGTGTGATATAACACATTGGCAGCCATTGTTCGCCTCACGGGTTCATTCTGGTGAAGCAGTGATGAAGCATCTGGCTCCTGCACTGAGGATGGTCTGGACCCACCAACACAGGTCTTTGTTTTTATGCTGTGGATGCTTTTATGGGGTTCAACGATATAGGGGGCTTTCACAGATCATGCCCAGTCCTGCAATCGCTCTTTTAACTACTTTTCTCTGTCTGCTTTCACCATAATCGCTTTCTAACCTTAGAGGCACACGATTACAGCATTTGTGCTAAGCTTGGCCGTACAGTAAATGCTCCTGAATGGTAGAAAGAACCTTTTTTACAGCAGAGTAGCCAACGCCAAATCGTAAACTCTGTTATACAAGATGTGGTTTGGAGTAAAAGCATATGTGCCAATATCAAACACTTGTATCATTTTTCTGTACATTTCCTTCACTGTTTCAAAAGCTAACGTCTTCACACACATCTGATTGGAGTGACCCCTTGTGGCCTTGCCCTTTGAGGTGCATGAACGCAAAAGGGATGAGATTGACAGCAGATTTATGGTGGGTTTAGAAGCAGCTTTGGCCCACCGCAACCCCATGTGGTGAGAAGATGGATGAACAGAAACATGCGACAGTTGTAAATGCAGGTCAGGAAAAAACAGTTCTGTTACAGCCAGGTCTGCTGCTTCCAGCTTCCACATTGTTGGCTGAAAGCTTTCCTGGAATTCAATCATCACCTGGAAAATTAAAATGTGTAGAAAAGCACCTTTTGTTGTCATACACCGAGCGCACACAAGAAAAACTTCTAGCATCAGCTTTATAAGACACATCCTCAACTAAAAAGAGGGTGATCCCTGAGGTTGTTGATTTCAGCATTGTGTCCTTCACTCAACACGAGAAACATTCTCTTCAAAAAGAAAATTTTTTTCACTTCATTTCCCACCAAGCTGCGTCCATGGAGCTATAAGTTTATTATCACACATAACAATAATAACAATGTCGGATGGATTCAATTATCATCCCCATGATTTATGTGTAGTTTAATGATTTTAAAAATTGCCCTGGTTAGAAAACATTCAGGCTCATACTGGTGGCAATTACGAAGTGGCATGATTTCCCCACTGTGATTAGCCCCAACTCTCATTTCTGCTCTGTTTAGCTGAACCTCATGCCAGCAATAATTGATGTGGGTCTTGTTGAATGTGGTGTCCTCAGAACAGCGGTGATTATCTGATGTTTGTTTGCTCTGTCACGTTGGGTAATCGTGTACTCAATGATTAACTTTTTTTTCTTCTTCTTTAATGTTCCTGGGTGAGCGTTCCCTTTGCATGTCAGCCAGGCTGATGGCGGTGTTCGTCTTTTATTTCCCGCTTGGCCCCAGATGCAGAGCTGTGATCAGTAACCTGCAGGACCCACTCGCTGGGGCCTGGGAACGATGACGTGCTGGAATTTCGACACTGGATGTGGCTTGGATAGCATGTTGTCATGCTAACTTCGGGGTCTAAACACTCACTGCACCAAGTCTTTAGGCCTTTTTGTTCATCACAAGATCATTTGGTCCCAAACAGACTCATGACATTCTCTTTCTCCATCAGAAGCCCCCCGGAAATAGTCTCCAGGTGCATTATGGGACACATCATGCTACATTAGGCACATAGCAACTCAAATCATCATTAGTTATGAGCAAGAGATATCACACACTATTTTCCAGTCAGCACATAACGACTGTTTTCACTGGGCAACCGACACAATCGGCCCAACTGCAGCTGTGACAATTAACTGCCAAACCAGGTTCATTATAATAACCAGACAGTAAACAGTCTATGTAAAAAAAAGGAAAAAAAGAAAAGAAAGTGGGCTCAATGTCACAGAACAATGGACCTTTTTTCTCCCTCTTTGCAATGTTCTCATTGACTGGCCCTGAATACTGGTTCTAGCAATGTTGAGACACAATCTACATAAAATACACCATCCTTTTTACAGTTTGCATAATATTCACACTTCAACTGTCTTCTAGTAATGAATGTGTGCACTGCAGGTATGCTATGCCAGCCCCCCTGTCTACTGTTTTTTTCACTTTCTATTTCATCCAACATGCGGTCAATCAATGCCTTGCTAGTGTAAGAGCACATGAATTCATCAAACCAGATAACATCAGTTTATTTACATAGGATAGTTGTGCCATACCATCATAAATTCAGGCTTTTTTTGGCCAGACCAGTGAGATGCTGCCACACCAGACCTTGCCCCGATCCTTCTCCCTCATGGGATGCCTCTATCCTATTGAAGAGTGGTCTGACAGAAGGGAACCAGACGAGTCCCAGTCAGGTTACACACACACACACACACACACACACACACACACACACACACACACACACACACACACACACACACACACACA
>JASSRZ010000020.1:13358749-13376628 GCA_032164315.1 Malacoctenus gilli
CTTCCTGCTGGTTAGTGAGAGTGGCAGTATCATAACATCCCATAATAACAACCGCAGGATCAGTGATCGGTGGTGAGCTCAATCTATTTAGCTGTAGAAAAGTTTAAGAAATGCCCTTGATTTATTTCACTCATTGCTCAAATACTTGATTTTCCAGAAGGAGGTTTTTATTTATTTTTTGATAATGTTACCAACTCAGCAACTTGAAAAATTTTGTTACTTTCCAAATCCTGTTGGCAACCTCTTTTTTTTTTTTGGCAAGATCACATTGCAACTAATCGAAATACTTTTTCCTGGTGTTCTGGGGGACACCAACATGAGAGCACATGTCGTTCTGCTCACTGCCACAAGCCGATTTGTTGTACATATGCATAGCCAGTCAACCATGTTGGAACGTCAACTGTGGCACACACCATTTGGACAAGCAACAGTGACCATGCAAATTCGACGATGACATCCTTTTGTGACTTTCGTGATAAACTTACCTGATTGTTTAGTATTTATCTCGTTCTTGAAGAAAAAAAGTGTTTTTCTTTGTCTAAGAAGATTCCGTAAGCAGTTAAACCTTGGAATAGGGAAACAGCAAATTAGTATAGAGCCTGATTGAATTCTCGGAACATTTGCATGTACACCTTATAAATGAACTGAGAGCACCATTGGGCTGAGTTGTTGTGCTGATAAGATCAGTATTTTAAGGATTATCTTAAAGTGAATTCAACCTACATTTTGCATGAAGTGCAGCTAATTTACCACCTGCTTGTATTTGCTTTTTAGTATTGGACCTTTAACCCAGTCAAGACTGGGATCTGTGGGATCCACACCTTAGGACCTAATGGAATCTCCCGTCCATGTAAAGAAAATCCCTCCTTTCTCGTCAGCACAAGTGTGCTGGGCTTTGTTTCTCTAAATAGCTTTTAAATGAGACTCTTTAATGTTTATCTCCTGGAAATAATGCTTTGTGCAGGTGAGCGAACTCGGGGAGGATTTGCAACCGGTCCCCTGACAGAAGAGAAATTTTAATTAGCATTGCTTGCAGTTTGGGTCACTAACACAGACATCCATCTGAGACTTTTCAATATTTAATTAAATGGCTCCTGCTTTACACCTTTGTTCACCTCAGAAAACAATTCCCCATAACACCTTTTTATTCTGCATCCTAATTAATCAGCGCAAAACACTTAATGAGAAACAGCTGTCAAAGCAAACACTCAATAAATCCCCAAAGCATCAGTTTGCCGTTGTCCCAAACCGATATCAGGTCGGTTTCACCGCTGCCACATGGGGGTGGTGGGTCGACAGATTAAGTGCCCATTCCAATTGAAAAACACCTCAGTCTTGTCAAAAAGCTGCGATATCTTTGGTGGATCTCTGACAGGGAGCTGGCGGAGTTGTGCTGTCAACCCGCACACTCGTTTGTTTTCACACCAGTCGACACATTAGATGCAGATAAACTGTTTGTCTTGATGGTTTGCCACCTCGCACATTCACGTCTGACCAGGACAGAAATAATGGATTCGAAGGGTGAAAAAAGTACTTTGTATACCCAAATGAGCTGTATATTCAGGGCTTTTAAACTTGAAGTTTTCAGATTATCCTAACTAGTTGTGGGTGACCAAAAACAACAATATGTACTCGGTCAACAATAGGAAAATCTTTATTTGTGCTTTATTTTTGTTGCTCTTTTAAATACCCCATCACTGATTTAATATTTTTATTCAACTGCTTTGAGAAAATAGAAACAAAATTGCAAATTTCACATCAAGAGAAAGATACAAGACACTGTGCTAACTCATAAAATGTCATTCTTTCCAGGGGAAAACATTGTGGACCTCAACAAAATTAGCAAATTGATTATCTGGAAAAAGACCACAAAACAAAATGCAAAACTCCTGCCACCACCATTAGGAGCCCTGAAGTCACCCAAAGGCCCTTATTCACTACCCACAAAAGTCTTTCTTCCTTCTAATTTGGAATAAATCACCTTCTTTACTGTTTGTTTTCCAACCAACACCTCCTGAGGAGGAATATTCAGCAAAATGAACAAATCAATTGGAGACAAATGATCCTGTTTAGTTAGAGTGGTCTGGAATCAGTCACACCTTCCCTCCCTACTTTTTTTTGGTGGTGGTGGTAGTGGTGGTGGGGGGGGGGTTGCTTTCCAGAGGCAGCTCTTTGTGATTTGGCCTCCCCGTTTCCAACCCTGAAAAAAAATTAGCAATGGAAAATTTCCTAATTCAAATGTACTTTTTGGGCATTAGCAACCTTCTGTACATGTAGTTTGTAGCATGCCGGTGACTGGCATTAGAGGTTTATTAGCAGAAGCTGAATTAACTCCAAATAAATATTTTCTGATTGTGTTGTAGGTTGATGCAAAATAACAATTGCTTGGTTTTTGGAGCCTTAGAAGCAGGTGTTTGCTACAAAAAGATGAGCATTAGTGAGTTAGCTGAACTGTTAGCATGACATTGAGCCCATCTATCCCTGGTTACCCCCGTGGTTCTTTAGCGTCAGTGTCTCCATTTCTAGTGTCCTTTCTCCTGTTTGATCTCTGGGATCATTTGGTGGTTCTGTCTATTAAGTCCCGCTTGGTTTTGCCCATCGAGCTTGTTAGCATTTAAATGACTTTTTGTAATTGCCAAGGCGAATCTCGAAGTAACGCAGGGAACACAAATAGGACCCCCACGCACGTCCGTCCTGCTCCCTCCTTGTTGTTAAGTTCCACATTTGGTCGCCATAACAAGTCGGGCTGCTCGTCCATCTCTTATGTGTGTCCAAGCAGCACTTTGATTCTACCTGGACAAGCTTCTGGGGACGAAGCAATAAAGTGTTCACACACTGCTGAAGGTGAGCCCACCCAGTCAACGTGACAGCTTCTTTGGATTTGTGTGGCATCCTGCGTCTGTGCATGTTTGTGAGATGCCCTGCAGCGAGCGTCCTTATCTTGTATTTACATATAAGGACTTCAGGCAAAGCATGACTCCATACTTAATTTTTAAGCCTCTTTTCCTATACGATTAAGTCCAAAGTATAGAAGGAAACACTTTCCAGGGCATCCGGCAGCTTTAACCACAGGCAGGTCCACCACTTCTGCGAACCGGGGATCAGAGGGCTGCGGGGATAACCTGCCGGAACGTTATTGCTGGTTATGTTCAATTTGAGGTCATTGAATGTTTTCGCACCGTGAAATAGGCATGAACACAAATCACCTGGTTTTACCTTTTGTCTGAATTCTTTTCCTGTGACATCGCTGGTGGTGGGTGTGGCTGTAGAGGAAGCAAAGGCACAAGTCGAGCCTCGTTCAGACCACACATTTGTCACACAATTATAATAATTAAGGACAGACTGCAGGTGATGCATCTTTACTGTGTGAATTACAGAAGCTAACTAATGAGGCCAATTTCACTCTCTTGCTGCACTTCTTCATTCTAATTATGCTGAGAATTTCCCTCACAATTAGGGTGCTTCACACCTACATGTACATGCATGCAGGCATTAAAGTGGTATTGATCTCGTATCACCCAGAGGGAATAAAGCTAATGCTAAGGGTGTTGTGTCTGTCTTGGACAAGTCTCTACCTTCCAAATTCATCCTTGTCCAGGGGCAACGTACGGTCGAGTTTAATAGAAAGTGGGCCAAACCTGTTTTATTATTGCGCAATAATACTCAGATAATGATGCCACACATGAGGAACAGAAGTTAGAATTATTTGAAAATGTCGATAGGCTTTATTTTTTGCTTTGAAACAGGTGGGCTCATGGGCCAGATGAGACCCTCAGGCAGGCCTCTTCTGTCCGTGTCTGTGTTTGTGCGTGTGTGCGTGCCTGCGTGCGTGCGTGTGTGTCTGCCATGTGATGGTCTAACAGGGGGAGAAACCTGCCTTCGCCCAATAATAATAACAAGTCTATTGTGCTTCAATGAATTCAGAATACCACCAAGTTGCTGCACAGCCCCAATAACTCCTTTCATCCTCAGTCAACTGAAGATTTTCAAAGATTACCTGTTGAAAAATCAATTCATCTCAGTCTTTTAGTACATCATCTGTTGCGCTGCGGTTTCTTTTGTGTACTTGTTTTTTATGTGTTAAAGACCTCCAGTGTGCACCAGGTGAAGTTCAAACATAAGGGAACAGCAGAAAAATAGGAGAACGGCGGATGCATCGCAGGCTCTTTTTCACACATCCACCAGTCAAGGCGGTTCAGGCCAGATGGCTTTAAGAAGTGTAATAAAAGCCCGCGCCTGCAGGTGCTTTGATGACAGGGGGAAGATGAGTCACTGCTGTCATGGAAGTGTTCAAAGATGGCTCCCCCTCACCATCGCTCAACAAGAGCTGTTATTACCAGCAAGCCGACTTACATTTCCATAGAAAAATCACAGTCATCCCAACAACAGACATTTTCACCTGTGGCCGCTGTATCGGAGCTGCGTTGACTGATATTATGTACAGTGCACAGATGTGAGCGTAGAATTCTAAAGGCTTTTGAATTTGTTGGATTTACAGCAAAACAGTCTGCAATGATTTACTCTATTCAAGATTTACCATGACTAGGAAATCATTCAAGTGTTGTTCTGTTGAACAGAAACTTGGTCCAGGGACTGGGCTGTTAAAGCCCTGCCTTTAAGTACCATCTGAACCACAACGCACCGGCCCCTTGAGGTTCTTCCCCATCAGGGGCCTATGGGAAGCTGGGCCACGATGACACCAGTCTGGGAGTCATGCACCTTGACCCATCAAATGGGACCTGTTTGCCTGAGGAGACCCTACTGAGGGCATCAAGGGCAGGAGAACTTGAGAAAAGAACCAGGAAACGCTGGTGGGGACCTCATCACTGGAACACCTCGGGGTCCCTCCTGGAAGAGGTCAAAGAACCGTCACTTGGCTTGCCTGTTTGGATTCATCGATTTGAAAGAGATCACACACGTAGAGCGTTTGGTGATCTTACTCATTTAAAAAAAGAAACCAAATATTCACTTATGTGTGATTTGAAACTTCTGGTTATGCATGAGCCACTGAGAGAGCAAACTTTGATAAGTGACTTAGTGAAAGAGTACAGAAAACACGGTGTTTACTGTCAAGTTGCCTCCACTGGTGTCACAGACATGCAATTCAACTGGTATTGACATTCACGATAATTATATTTCCTGTCACGCAGTGTGGTTTGCATTCAACTTACAAGGAAGCTAAAGCCATACAGAGTGCAGGACATTAAAGTTATTATAACATTTTGTATTAACTCATTCAAAAGTAACCTCTCCAACTGTTTCTGTTCTGGTCATTCTATCGTGTTATATTTCCTAAATTGCAATGTAATTACAGATGGAAACAGTTTTGTTCCTTATTGGCTGTGATAACTCTTTTCTGATTAACTCAATAAGATCCAAGGACCCTGAGGACATCATTTCAGCCGTACCATCCGTTTACTTCAGCCAGTCCTTCTCTGCAGATTCTTTGAGTGATCCATTGTAGCCGGGCTGTGATGTTGGCTGTCGGCGGTATTGTATACGTCTCCCATGCGTTCCCCTTGTTCTCTCAGGCAGTCTGCTCACCTCCCGGTGAATTAAATAGTTTCAAATGAAGAGCTGCCAGCCACTATTCACTCTGAGTGCTTCCTCTGACTCCTCCTCATCCTTTCTCGACGCCTCTCACGGAACACAAAGGTGACCTCCGAGACCCGTGTGTACCGCCAATCAAAGAGGAAAGCACTGCAAGAAACAAAGAGTAAGAAGAAAAAAACTGTCAAGGACTTGCACAGAAGTTTGGAGTATCCTTTATCTGCTGGACTGTGATTCAGCACGAGTTCAAAGAGTTCTGCAGACAGTTCTGTGTGACACAAGTGGCTGTATTTATGTCACGGTCCAATCTACAGCTAGGCTGCTTCATGCTTCGTGTCACAAGCCATGGACACGTTCAACAACATGTTTTTTTCCTACTTTTTTACCTCAATTACAAGCAATTTAATCTTTGGTTATACTGCTGAGCAGAGCTGCCATAGGATCACTGTTTTTCAACAGATCCTAAATATTGATGGAAATGGTCAACCTCAACTTTGACTTCATCCATGGTATATTTTAGTCTCTTGACACCTGATGAATGTTCTGCAGTCCCCTTTGTTTGTTGTGGAACATGTGAGTTCAAAACAAGAACACCGCCAGTAAAAATGGGAGTAAGAGAAACCATTTAAACCAACAGTTTGGGAGGAAACAACAGATGTCCTCCACCAAAGTTCAAAAGCAGTAGCACTTGGTGGTTAGTGCTCTTGCCTCAAAGCACAAAGGTCCTTGGTATGAACCCAGGTGGGGCCTTCCAGGTTGGACTCGTTTTGTTTTTTTTTCCCCCAGTAGTCCAAAAACTTTTGAAAAGTCAACCGGTGACTCTAATTTGTTCAAAAATGCACACATGCATGCGTGTGTGTGTATGTGTTTGAGAGAGAGAGAGCGAGAGAAAGAGAGAGAGAGAGAGAGAGAGAGAGAGAGAGAGAGAGAGAGAGAGAGAGAGAGAGAGAGAGAGAGAGAGAGAGAGAATAAATACATGCACCCTGAAGTACTCACATTTGTGGCACCAAAACACCAAAAATAGTTTATATGTTATTAAGATGTGGAGTGAACTACGGGGGAGGTGGAGCGGTCTTCAGTTAAAGAGACATGAGCTCCCCTAAAAGCTTTTTTTTAATCCAGTGCTTTGTTTTTTTTATTATCATAATTCTGGAAAATGTTTGTTTCGCGATTTATAACGAATTCACTTGAGCAACCTCCCACCCGTGGAGGCGCTACCTCTGAAAAGTCACTTCATATCTGACATCGAACAGGGAAGGAGCCAAAAATGGGGCCTCTAATGGAGCATTTTCCTTGATGCCCTAGCTGGTTGTAGCTGTAATCGTTCTGAGGAGCAGGTGTGTCAAGATAAGATGTGACATGAACATGCGCTGCTGACGTGTGGTAAGAGGGCGCACAGGCTTGTATCAATGGATGTATTTCCAGTGCGCCCCACACACACACACACACACACACACACACACACACACACACACACACACACACACACACACACACACACAGGATAAGTGATAAGAAACACCCCAGAAAGCTGCAGTTGGGTCCGCACACTGGATGTGAATACAAATCTACTAATGGCTCTGAAGCTGGTGGTAATCATCCTTTTATGAATTATAAAAACCTGATGTTTCATCATGGCAAGTCCTCAGTGGGCCCACTCGTGCGTGTTGCAGCTGGTCATGTGGTAGGACGGCGTCTTTCAGCGACCCCCACTCACGACAGCGTCCTTTACCGCTCGCAGTAGAAGCCTCCCAGATGGAGCTGGATGATGTGAGGGAGAGGGAGTGGCAGCAGTGAGCAGGGGGGAGAGCAAGGAGTGCCGTTGCCTCATCCTCAATCACCGCAAATTCATCTGGGGGAAACGTGGAGGAAGTGCAATCAGCCTCGCAGGATCACCCCCGTGGATTCTGCCTTGTTCACGGCAGCAACATCTGCCCCAGCTGCACCGGGCGCGGCGCTCTCGTGGCGGCGGCGCAGAAGTCGAGCGTCCTTCTCTTTCCTCGCTCTCCTGTCAAATGCCACGTAATTACTTCAAAAGTTTCAATTTTCAGAAAAGAAGAGGCCCATGTTTGTTTCCGCCTCTCAAGTCCCAGCTGTTCTGCTAATGCCTTGTAAAAACTGGCGAATTACAGCTATAAATAATCCCTTTAATGACGTTTTAAGTACACAAGATGAAACCTCGGAGAATCGTTGATTGCCTCCACCTCCAGTCTGTGTTTTGGTCTCTGACGTGAATCGTTCACATTGTCGGACTTTGTCACATCACCTCCTTGTTTTTTTACCTGCTTTAACCTTTTATGACAAATAATTTATAAGCTTCAAAGAAGCAAAGAAACAGTGCTGGTTTTTTTGCACAGAGCCTGTGGAGGAATCCGCAGATATTCTTCCAACACTGGTTCGTTAAGGCAGAAAGGAAGCAACACAGTAGCTGCCTGTTGGTGCAGCTTGGTAAATAATATATTTACACACAGAATCTAAAAGGTGTGTCATGGATGGGATACAATGAAAGTGGGGCGAAGTGAGAGAAAAGCCCAAACGAGTGCCAACAAACCAATAAAGCAAACAAAACAAAAGGACGCTGAGAGAAAAAATGAGCCCACTTTCTGGGTGTGATCAGCAACGACTCAACCTCACCTGAAGTAAAGTTCTGATTGCAGAAGACACACACACACACACACACACACACACACACACACACACACACACACACACACACACACAGGTAGCGCCCTAAAACCTGGAGAGCATCACAGTGAAGAGTGTGAGCAGCTTCCAAACAAAGGCAGCGTGCAGTTTCGTGCCATCTGCTCTCGTTTCTATTTAGCAAACTCTCCTGTTGTTTTTTTAACTTGTGCAGGTGTGTGTCTAACAGGCTCATACCTCAGCCTGAGTGTGGCTTGGTTTCGGTTCGCGGATGATTAAAGCTGTTACAAATGAGGTGCTTTTCGTTCTCCCAGCTTCCTTTGAATATTCTGAATTCAAAATAAAATATGACCACACGTGGCCTTGCACACAGCACCCTGAAAATCCACCTCACCCCTCCTTTTCATTTCAAAACAAAGTCATTCCGCCTCTTTGAACATCACTGTGAGGGAAACTTAGTGTACCTTCCAAGTTGGGTGAGGACATGGGGATGGGACAGAATGAAGGGCGGTCATCTGGCGTGACTTCATGTTACCGTTCTCAGAGAGAGTTGTTTGATTGCCTGGGGTGGTTGAATTGGCATTATTTACCCCAGAATCGCTTCGCTTGATCCACATTGGGCAAACTAGCAAGCTGAGACTAAACATTTCTTCCCTCTTGCACATCTCTTCCCACACCAAACCTTTTTCCTCCCTCAGTGATGAAGGGGTGAGCCAGTCATCAGCTTTGATAGCTGTGTCAGAGAGTTAAGTGTGGGCACTTGAACACCGCAGGGCCCCATAACCACCCCGCTCCCCTCGGATGAGCTCCTCAGTCTGAGGGGCCTCTTACTGCAGACCACCAGTTGGGTCACCGTCTTTGAAAACACCATTTTCCAGACCCGTTTTGCCCTCCTTTGGCAGAACTTCCAGTTCCAACCGCTGTCTCCCGATAAACTTCGTCTCTCGCACCAGGAAGCATCTGCGCCTGCATCTGAGTGTGGGCACGATGTGTGAAAACCAAGCAGGTATCGGGTGAGTCAGAGCCGGCTCGCAAGAGGAATGCATTGGGGGGAGGGGACTTAAAAATGAACGCATCACCCAGTTTTCTGGAGTAAGTACTTGGCCATATGCAGCAGTTTGGACCGGAAATAAAAACGCTAAAAGGGCCTCCGGGCAACTTCTGGTGAGTACAGCGTGGCAGCCACGCAAACACATCCCGACTTATGCCATTTGATAAACTTATTTTTGGAATTCAAGAGCTAAAAAAAGCCCACATCCAGCTTGTCAGCGCTGGCAGCCGCCTAAAAAAGTCAGCGGAAGCTCCATGGAGACAGAGGCTGAGCCGTATCTATCAGTTGAATAACTATGGTAATCAATGCCAATAAGCTGGGGGGCATCACGGGAACATCCCCCCTCTGTGGCACTTCACTCTTACATATCAAATGGCAATTAATCCCTAATATGTGCTCCAAATTGGCCAATTAGCTTTTTTTTTTGCCCACGTTACCCTCGGCCTCCGTTCCGTTTCAACAGAGCGATGACTGTGCCGCTAATGATGTTCGCCTCGCTGCCACCCACTGCAGTCGTTTGGCTCGACCCAGACCGCTTCTTTTTTTTGTAAATTACAGGCCCACCAACTGTGAAGCTGGCCCACTCGCTGCTCGCCAGGAGAGCAGGGTCGTCATCTCCCTCCCACCGCAACTCAGCCGCCACCTGTCTGAGCCCTCAGTTGCTCTCCAAGTTCAGACTTAACGGCTGCTCTATTCATGCCTTGACCTGGCGCCTCCCACCGCGGTTCCTCTCTGTGCAGTCAGTAAGTCAGTCAGTCAGTCAGTCAGTCAGTCAGTCAGTCAGTCACTCCCTCACTCCCTCACTCACTCATTTACCAAGCAGTTTTTGAATAGCAAAAAAGACTGTTTAAAGCGGGTAATATCCACATCCGCCAATTCACACCCCTGCTATGGTTTCAGTTGAGAAACATTGCTCCTGATGTCAAATGCTAATCCATGAAAAAAATGTCTGATTGATTCTGTACAATCAGTTCGAGCCTCACTAACAATTTGATTTCATTACATTTTTAATAAACCCCAACATGAATATAATATACAGAGCCATTTCAAGGCCATGTGCGAACCGTGCAATCACACAGGGCCTCGTGCCACGAGTGGGCCTCACGCCTCAAGATTTAGTTGGGTTTTTTTTTCCCCCTTCCCTAAGTTAATAGTGCATCCAGGTCAAAAAGCGGGGCCTCGCATTTCATGTTTGCAAAGAGCCTTGCACCTTCCCTGTGACGGGCCTGATGATCTATATTGTGCGCACGTGTGTGTTTGAGTTAGGCAGGCGGGTACTCTGACTTACTGGCAGGGACTTGAGTGTTAAAGTCGGAGGCTTACTGTGAAATCTGAGTGTAAAAAAAAGTTGTATAAATGCTGCAAGACCATTTGAAAGAGTGTAACATTCTGTATAACTTCTCTTGGGGATTGCTACATTACTATCTTGCCATCAAAAAAATCTCACATCACAACACAGTCGCAAGACTTAAAACAGCAGGTGGCAGCAAAACCATCAGGCAAGAACAGCGTCTTCCGCTCAACTACTGATAATTAATGTTTGTTAGATGAAGGGGTTTTATTTTCAGCACTATATCTTGTCTTTCTCTTCTCCCTTTCGTCATCATAAACACTCTCCTTCCGGCTCACTCTGTCTCTCCTGTTTGGTGGTTTGAGGCCCACGTCCATGAGCTGATGTGCCTTAGCGCAAGACACTGAATTCCACCGATGTGGCATTGCACGTCGCAGCCACCATCGTCGGGATGCGAGGACGGATGATGAATGGGATTGACATTATGGAATGGAGATGCTCCGTTTGCCCTGTCTGGGGCATGTGAGGTGGCACCGTCAGGACTCTGACCTTGGCTCGGACCCCAGCTTCACGCCATGTGGTGTGTGTCTCTGGCAGCCAGTGAGACAGATTCTCTTTCTATGTGGTGCCACGAATTAGCATTTTAGATTACAGACATGCCCCCTTTTTCTATCATATCTCCCAATCTCCCTGTCATCTGCATAAAAACATCATCCATCTTTAAAGGATCCAATATCTCTGACAACAGGAGCTGATAAGAACCAAATTTGACATTATTCATGAGAATTTGCTTCCCTTTGATTTTAATTCAGCTTTCTGAGGAGAAAGATTTGCTCTTTCGCTGACCGCCCTCAACAATACCAACCCAGACATTAGCCTTTAAAAACGTGCAGCTCGAGGGTTTCCTTCCAAAGCTGTCACTCAGTGATATTCTCATTAAAATGAAAATGGATTTCGGCACACACACACACACACCCTACTGCATGTGGGTCTCGTCTTTGGGGGGGGGCAGGCTCGGGTGACCGCGAGGTCGCGTTTGCGTTCCTTTCCTGTCTCCACGCCAGAGATGTTGATAGGACCGGGTGTCTCTGTCTCCGCTGCGCCGCTTTGTAGCCCTGCATAATGGAAAGTCTCTTCATGCTCTGAAATGTGACACGTTACAAACAAAGTGGACCCGGCCTCCCCTTTTTCCCCCGGGATCCACTTTTTTTTCGACTCCAAACAAATAGGGCAGCGTTCAGTTTTGTATGTTGTGTTTCATTAGATTATCTTCATAACTAAAAGATGCTGCATTTTCAACTCTCTAGTTTTACTTCCATCAAGAATAAAGAAAACTCAGTGTGCATTTACATGAACTCATGAACTCAAGAGTCAAACTCTCTGAAATCGCATGATCATGCTTTAATTTTGTACATAAAGTTGAATCTGTGTGTGTGTATTTCTTGATTCCTCATGTGTATCTGTGGTTCTCGCTCGACTGTTGAGGGGTGTATGGGTGCGGCTGTGTCTCAATGCCAAAATGGTCAGTCCCTCTGTACCCTGCATTCATCCCTGAGTTTTTTTTTTAAGTCTCTTCAAATCAACAAATGCAATTTTCACCACTCAATGCCCTGTAGCCAATCCGATGTCTCCTTCCTTCACTCATATTGACTCCAACTAGAAAAATGATTTGATATCAAAGATAGTTTTTGTGACAAGGCAACAAGGCGACACGTCTCCGAAGGAACAATTAGCAGATACAGTTTTGGATTCATGTATGAATATATTGACGTGTGCACAAATATGCCTGATCACATGCGAACATGAAAATGAAGCGATGGTTGGGGGTTCACGTTATTTACTGCCCTGGTGGCCCCAAAATCCTCTTCTGTGGTTAAAACGTGTCTGAAAGCCTCGCTGGAGACATCAGAGGAGCTCTTTAAATTGACTTTGCATCCAGACATGCTTGAACTGAGTATCTTCCCGGCTTCCTGTGTAACACGTGCTTCATGTATCTACGCATCCATCGAACCCTCTGGCATGATCCCACCCACAAATCCATTCCTTTCTTGCTCAGTATTCGCTGTGGGCCGTCACAAGCCTTGTCTGCCAGCGTGTTTTCTTTGCATTTATGTATGATCATGTGCATACATCTGTGTGTGCAATGAATTTTGCTTTGAGTACATGCATTTATGTATAATCCACAAATGTATATTTGAATCTTTAGGTGAGCATTTATTCATTTCGACAGAGAATCGACTCCATACTGTGCGTTTTGCCTCCAGCTGACACATTTTTTTCCTGTTTTGCAAACCGGTCGAGTTTGTTGGCTCACAATAACACAGCAGAGATGGAGAAAAAAAACCCCAAATGTGGTCACATGGCACTCCATTGTTGTTCGTTGCCTCCGATTGCCGCTAGAATGACAATCACCGTTGACCATCTCATGTTGATGTTGTTTTGTTTCACACTCTGGGCATTCCTGCATGCAGGGAGACACTAGCTAAAGAAGGAAGGTTTGATTCAGTCCAAGCTGTGGAGATTTGGATAAGCAATGCTTTAACATCCCCTGAGGGCTGCTCAGTTACAATATCTTCATCAAAGTTTGCTGTTTGTTTGGTTTTTAGACATTAAAACACCTCAACTCCCTAAAATAAAACAGCCTCTGGTTCTCCCCATGACAGAGGGCCTCTGAATTGATGTCACAGGACAGTTTGTCACCCAGGATGGGCCTAAATATTTATGCTCACAGACTATTTCTACAGCTTTACCACTGACAAAGGTTTTGACTGTGACAGTTGGATTGCTTTGAAAATCAAGGCTCATCATTTCTTCTTCTGACACGTTGTGACCCATCACCACATCAGACAATAGTCAGGGACGGGACCATGTCCATCCTCAAAATTCCGCAGAAGATGCATGGAAAGACCCGCAAATGTCAAGCTGTCAAGCTCAATGTTTCCTCCCTGACTGTGGGCACTGACGTGCAAGAATACAGGAAGAGATTAAAGAGGAACCAAATGATGGACGGATGACCAGGTTGAAGCGTAGGCACTTCAGATCCGCAGCTGGTGTGGAGTCAGCATCCGTGGTGGACAGTATCTATCAAAGGGGGTCCAAAAAAGATAACCGAAGGCCCCACCTCACTGCTCTTTGACAGAATGAGGAGCGATGAGAGACAGCAGGTAGAGCCACTAGGTGGTAAATTAACCCCGCTTATATGGTACAAGACGTTGAGTGCATGAAGCCCATTCAATATGATGGACTCATTGGTAATTAGCTTTTAAATCACTGCTTGAACAGTCCTGATGTGCTTTTAATGACAGGTCACGTTTACCCATTTACTTACACACATCAAGGACAGGGGCTACCAAGGGAGTTGTTCATTTCACTAAGATCTTTAGACAGGATGGAGCAAGTACCGGTAAGTGGACCACCAACCCAACAAAAAAAGCAACGCTCCTCCAGCAGAGTCGCAGTTGGCCTTCTCTCTGGAATCAATTCATTTTTTGTCAGCCTCAACAGAAAGGTTTGACTTTTTCGGTCTGGCTAAAAACACATGGGTGCCAAGGCGACTGCGTGTCACATCTCCACATATGTGTCAATCAGGAAAATTGCCAAACACTGATTTATGTGCTCCCTCTTCCTCAACACCAGGCCAGGAATAATCAGTGGAGACGCTTTTCCACTGACACCCGCACTCACGTCTCAGCTGCTGGTTTGCACATCTCCGGGGCCGCTGACAGCCGGGGCGGTCTGTAACAACATGAGCGGTCCAAAAAGGTGCTGCACCCTGCGGATGCGCATGCAAGGGGGGAGTAATTGGAGCCAGCTAGCTGTGAACTGGGCCTCGGCAAACTCTGTGCAAATGGGTTGCGTCTTGAGTGCCTGGTGATTGATGGATATATTGTGTGCCTCGAGCTCTTAAGCACAATCTATACAGAGTGTCAGCTCCAGCAGATAGAGTTGGCGGCAATAGATTGAGATGCTGCGGGGGAGCAGCTAAGTCCCTGTTATGTGGCACACAATGGAAAATTATCATGGAGGAAACATTGAGACCGACTGGATTGTGGCGCCGCTGGTCAGGGGACCAGAGGGTTGGGGTCAGAAGGTCAAAGTGTTGAGAATAAAGCACTCAGTAGTAATTTGTTTTATATCACCAATAGCTTCAATAAGCGTAACACCTTTGTTGGCAAGCTGCAGGGCTGCTGTCTTTCACTGCCTTCCTCAGTGAGTTCCCTGTTAGCCTTTGCTTCAACCGCAGCCATTGGTCAATAATTGAAAGAATCTTGCGAGGGGTGCCTCATCAATCCCAGGCTCTCTCAGGCCCCTCACGATAGACAAATACACAATGTCCGTCCATGACATGAGCGTTAGCTCGATCCACAGTTGCTGTGATGCATGAGGATCCCCGATTAAACACTGGCTACCTATTCCAAGCGCTGTCAGCGTGTTAAAGGGTAACTCAACCTGCCTGGTTGTTGCTTCCTCTCACAGATTCCACTTCCTCATCCTGCAAATGCATGTCATCTCTGAAGGCGGCTGCTGCATTCAAAAGGAAAGAAAGAAGCAGTTGGGACAGTTCAGTCTGTTTCAATGACAGGCTAGCAGATGTGGTGCAAAAATTGAATTTAAAAAAATGGTCACAGTAACAGGTTTTTCAGTTGGAATGAGACTTAAAGTGTCAGGATGCTATGAAAGTGTCGTGAACATTCAGGTCAAAATGCGTACTTGCCTTTATGAAGCACAGTGGTGGCAACATCATAGTTTGAAGGACTTAGGAGGTTCATGTGAAAAAAGCTAAAAAAAATCTCAACTCGATTGTTCAAATGTTTACAATAAGTTGCTTCTGGTGAGTGAATGAAAAACAGCAGGAGCGGAGGAACTTGCGTTCATTGTTTGTATCCCGTGTCTGCTGAGATTTTCCTTAATGCACCGCAAACCTGTAATTGATTGATCCTTGTTCTAAGTTTGTTTTTTGGTTGTTGTTTGTTTGTTTTGTTTTGTTTTTTTTGCATTTTCCTTGGTCACCCTTCACCCTGAATTGAATGCAGGTAGTGTTGCCCTACAAACATTCTCTTGAACTGAAAAGCTACACCTGAAAAAAGTTGCTTGGGCAAATCTCCTATAATATTCTCAGTAGCTCACACGGCTTCTTTTGTGAGCAGCCTCCATTTTTTGCAAAGTGAGTTAATAATTGTAATAATGCTTCCAAACTGTTTTTTTCCATGAGCAATATTCTCCACGTAGTCAAACGTGTCATACAGTCGTGGGTGACTGTGTTTTCCAGGATTAGTTTGCAGCTGCCCACCAGTTACATGATTCAATTGAAAGAAATGAAAAATTCAATTAGAGCTGCACCGAAGGAGGAAAAGCCAGACAAAAGTTTTCATTTCATTTTTCATTCGACAGCCCGACATGCAGGAAAAAGGGGGAAATATTACAAACAAAAAAATGCTGACGGGGACAGTGCGGGAAAAAACACAGAGGGAAACTCTAACCTGTTTAGGTTACTCCTGTAGACTTGCAAACACACACTGATTTGGGAAAAAAGAGCTCCCCCGCGCCTAATTTGAGCGATCGCCTGCCGTGGTGCCAAACTGAGATGTGCAGGGGGACCCACGACGGGCTGTGCCCAATGACCTGGGAGCAAGTCACTCGAGGGAGGGACATTAAGCCACTTTGAGCTGATCGGGGTGGGGGGGAAACGATTGATTGTTGGTGCTGAGGGAGTGGCTTCAACGTCCCCTGATTTAGAAAATGAAAAACAACATCGCCATGAGAAGAAATCAAGTTACTACTCTCGCCGCATGAGAGCGATGCACAGGCACCCAGGGTACATTGTGAGAGATGGTATGGCCTTTTCCTGTGAGAACAGGAATGGCTCAGCATGGGGTGACACAGCAGGGAGATGGTTCCCCCTCTCCACCGAAGTCACCATTGACGAGCTGAAAAGTTCAGACAAATCACGAGACGCCATTTGCCTAATCTGCATCATTCTGACAAACTAAAACACGTAACAAGATGCACTCAATAATGAAATTTAGAAGCTAATTTTCTTTTTATCATGTGGTAAACAGGGAGTGAAAAAACAGCCAGAGGATGAATTTAGCCAAATTTATTCCCATATTTTAGTGAGAGATGACAACGTTTGGTTTGCATAGCAGAGTTATGTTTGACACCCCACCCCCCCCCCTCCCCGTGCACCATCACTGTTATGTATCCATGTTGGGCTAGAGCGCATCAGCTCTTTTCCAGACCCCACAGAAAGTAGGCCCTGACAGGCTCCGCCATAGAAAAGTGCTGATCTCCTGCTTTTTTTTTTTTGCATGGGGACTGGACGTCTGCGTCTGGCAACAGAGGAGACTACATCCTGTTGGAGCTGGAAAATAAGCAATTTTCTCCTTGGCTTCGGGCCTCCCTCACACAGGAAGCGAGGATATACAGTACGTGACCTCTGCTTGACAGTTTCGCTGATGCGCCTGCTGAGGCCGGCATGTATAAATGAATCTCAATTTCCCTTCCTAATTTCGAAACGTCACTATAAATTTGCTGCCGAGCGGACCTGACCTCATGTTACAGTTCGCTACCACAAAAGGAGAAGTGACTTCCACATCACATTTTTGAACCGGGCAACAAAGTTACGCCTCAGATCAGGGACATCATATTCACAGGCTTAGGGTGGAGCAATGTGAGGGTGCCAACCAAGAAGACCCCAACACATGGGAATTGGTGACATATCTCTGTATGTACATGTCACAAGTTTGTCTCTAATGGCTTTCAGTCTGGCTGCTGATGAGTCCTGTGATGTTGAGGAGAGAAAGAAAAATGACATCATTGCGGCCTGCTTTCGCTGTGGCTCTTTGAACTCTGGGTCGGCTGGCTCCCACAGATGGAGCACAAAGCAGGTTTGCCTGCGAGTCGCTTGTTGTAGAGTGATACTTCGATCAGGCTGTGTATATTTTTTTGAAGTTTGACAGTTCCTTTTGGTAGAATAAAGCTGGGATCAAAATGCCACATTCCTGTTTGAAGACAAAAAAACATCCTGGATGTGGAAAAGGGAATTTTATGTTTCACTTTTTAGAAAAGCCGTTGTTAGTCTGTGGTGTTGCACACAAAACACGACTCGGTTTCAGCTGAAAATACATTCAGTGCTTTCATAACAACAAAGTGTAGTTTTGGATTTTGTGTTTCTGTGGGCCGAGGGCCCAAGAGGTCAGTTCAGGTCAGAGTGATGTTAGGAGTGATGTTTAATGAAAGGAAAAAGACAGATCAAATAGCTTTGGTGGAGAGAGAGAGAGAGAGAGTGTGTGTGTGTGTGTGTGTGTGTGTGTGTGTGTGTGTGTGTGTGTGTGTGTGTGTGTG
>JASSRZ010000020.1:13391987-13414364 GCA_032164315.1 Malacoctenus gilli
ACTCAGTCTCACCTGCTGATTGGAAACAGTTCATTATCGATCTGAACGCTACATTAACATATAATATACGTGTCGTAGAGAATGTTTATGAGTACCACGCGCAGATAGACGAACAAAAAGTTTGTTTTTTCCCTCGACAGGAATAGAAACTAGGAGAATAAGTTGAGTACCAGTAACTGAAAATGTCACACCCCTGCTTAAAAAATGGCGTCAGTCTCACGTCCGCTCGACTCAGCACGAGATTCTGAATGATCGCCGACAACAGAAGAACATTCGTCACACTGCGGTGCCAAAGCAGTTATTGCAAACAGCATATTTTGCGTTGAACTGGCACACAGTGAAGTACTTCCAAATTAGTGACGTGTTGCGTCTTGCTGAGTTTTGCTGTTGAGCAATTAGCGGTTAAGCTGCTACGTAGGAAGTGGCGGCGCGCACGGATATTGATCGGGGAAAACCGGAAATTACGATGGTGATCGGCCAATCACCGATTCAGCTGATTGGATAGAAAACCGGCCTTTCTGATCGGTGGCCGATTGATCGGTGCATCCCTCGAACACGGTGATGTTACATGCCACTCTGACCTGCATGTATGGGACGAGGTTATGACAGTACCCAGTCAGAGTTGGACTTTATATTTCGGTATGTTTGGGCTGAGAGGTTAATAATGCATCAAATCGTAGGAAAAACTTCACAGAGACACTGTTGTGCATCTGCGCCTCCAGCGACCCTCCTGTCACCACCTGTGAGGTCAGCACATGGTTGCATCAGAGGTGGTGTAATTGATCCAGCATTCCTGCGACAATCCTCTCCGTCAGACGGCGACACAGAATAAAGAAACACGGCCGTGTGAAAGGATCGGTGTGCCATCATTGGCTTGTTCAACCCGACCTTCTCTCCCCTCTCTCTCTCTCTCTGCAGTACTTCCCAGGATTCGATGAACCGCTGCAATATCCGTACCAGTATTTAGATGAGGGACAGAGCAACTCTGCAACCAGCACAGGTACATAAATTCTCTGTAAACAATTTGTTTGGGAGACGAATCAGGGATGCTACATGTGAAGGCCAGCGCACAGAAACCAGTTTTTATGCAAGCATATCAAACGATTTCCTGTCCAGGTTCATATGTGGAATACAGTGGCACCAACACGAGCAACAGAAGTGATGCTAACATGGAGCACAGTGACTCGCAAGGAAGCAACGACACCATCAAGATTACGCCTCAGTTTGCACCTCATTTCAAGCCAAAGGTAAGAAGGCCACGACCTATTCTTAGCACCTTTCAAAGCACCCAAACTTTCCTTCCAGTCAAAAAGTGTCTGTTGGGGAGAAAGATGTAGCAGGTGGTCAGGAAGGACCAGCATCCGTTGTGCTTTCACGCTTGCTGTATTTAGGTCAACTCAGTCTGAGTTTTTGATGTCAATGAGAAAAGTAAAACGTTGACTCCGGCCTGCACCAAACCACAGGTTTATCACATGTGGTGCAACTTTTGTGTGAATGTGTTCACACTGGACTGTGGACCATCTGCAATGTGTATGATAACAGTTTGAGTTCAATAGATGTGGGAGCAAACTGAGTCTTGTTAACTTCCACCATTTGCAGTGTTTCGAATTACACAAGCACTCGCCATAGTCATGGAAACATGATGATTTTCATTCTGGCCTTGTAGAGACACAGAAGTCAACGTGAAATTAACCATTTGTGCACTCTGGTCTCAAACTGGCACCAACACTTACAGATGAATATGGGTACTTCAACACCACAGTCAGTTTTGGAACCACCTTACACATTCCTGCACAGAATGTACAGTTCTACACTTTAAATAAGCAGGAATTTAGACAGTATGAAAAGCTTTAGTAAGCGCGACAAAGTGCTAAAGTTTGTTGTTTCATACGTTGGTGGTTCATCAAATGCACCCTGAAACAAACTGTGTGGCGGACAGCTGAGCTTCGTCACAGCACAAAAAGCAGCTGTCACGCTTCCCGTGTTCTATCACTCTTCCAGGGAGACCCGCTAAGGAGTCTGCCTCTGTCTAGAGGGGGCAGCGTGGAGAGCCTGCCGGCACGAACGCAGTGCCTGGCCTCATCCGACAGCAAACGAATGAGCGCCGACCTGTCCGAGCTGGAGCCCAAGATGCCGTTCGCTCCCGCAGGTAACCACAGATACGAGCACAACGCAGAGCAACGAATGGGGGGGGGAGCAAAAGGATGGCAGGCGGATCGAGGCTCATCAGCATGACCCAACATCCACTTTTTGGTTCAAATTTAGTTGCACTCGAGAAGAAAGGCATGTAGCTTTTTTTCCAGTTGAAGGAAAGAGACTTTATAAACAGTGAAGACAGAGGTACCACCATCTGTAGCTGAATACTGAGGCCAGTACAGAGTAAATATTCACAAGTTATTCCCACTTCTGGTCAGGATGTGAGTATTATTTTTTGGTCCTGTTTGGATCACAAAGACCCGCGCATCGTCACCCTATGCGCCTAGTTGCCTTGTTGACCTTCATAGCCAAACAGCTCAAAATGCCTGCCGATGTTTGTGCTGCGAAGCGTCTTGCCGTGGCTTCTCTACAGCTTCTGGAATGGAGGCTGGGGAGGTGCTTGTTGTCCGTTGCACGTAACTGTATGCTCTGCATGTGCGCGGCCCCACACTTCCGTTGTGTGTCCCACCCCCCCACCCCCTCCTTGTGTGGGGCCCGCTCATTCCTCTCCCTACAGCCCTGTCTTAGTCTGCATGCCCGTTGTGTACGCAGCTGTATGTATGTATGTGTGTTTTCGCAGCACGCCCGCAGTATAAACGAGGTCACCGTAAAACAGCGTCTTTCGGAACCATTCTGGATGTCCCCAAGATCGTCGTCACAGGTATCGGTGGACCACTGGGCTTCCTGGTGACCAGGTGGAGGTGGCTTGGCTTGAGTTGTTGGCTTTTCTGTCCTCCGACATGACCCCTCTGCTCTGTGTCACTTCATTGTCATGATAGTCTGTAGAGTGCAAAAACTGAACTCTGACTATAAAGACTTTAAACCCCCTCTTATAGAGTTGCATATCGTGAATGTGAAATGTTCCTGGGGATTTCCACTTATTTGCCTCTCCAATCGCATGATTTCCTGCTTCGACGTTTGGTCGTGCGGAGGGGCTCCATCCATGTACCTGCTGAGGCGTTATGAAGCTCGGGTCGCTTCACGACATCCTTCAGCTCAACTTCCTCTCAGCCACGTTTCTCTGATTCTCGGCACAGCTCCGTAGCGCCACACTCAGTGGCGCAGCGCCCCCCATGTGGGCCCTCGGCAGGAATGTGCAGAGAGTCCTTTCAAATCAGTCTGCTATCAGTCTGTTTTCGCCCTCTCAAAGCACTCGGGAACTTGAACTTTAGTTCAAGTTTGATATCACGACCAAGACTGCATTGCAGGAGTCCAGGCGTAATCCAATAAGGCTTACAAGTCTTCATAGTCAGCGTTCCTTCTTGCATCTTAATCTACTGAAGTGACATACATCAGTGGCTCCATGTCTCTGGTTTTTTTTTTTCTGGGGATCTTTAGTTGACCAGAGCAGAACATGAGTGACTAAGGAGCTTTCTCACCTGGTTGATCACATCCAGTCTTTCTCAGTGGAAATTCACAGCATTCATGGAGAACACAGATGAGAGAGGTTTCCGAACTCATGGCACTGTCCTCTGTCTTCCCCGCCGTCACCTCCCTGGCTTGGTCGCAGCCGATCACAGACGAAGGAATGAATCAGCGCTGCAGTTTTTTCTGTATTTGAGCTCATCTTTGGCTTTCATGCTGAGAGGATGTTAAGAAAGCATGGCTAATCCCCCCCCCCTCTCCTTCTCTTTTACTTCCAATAACTCTGATAAGTCATTGTGATTAATTCCCTTCTTCTTGAGGGTCAGTGTTATTATTACTTTTATTACTTGCAGTGATATGGATAAAAGGAACAGGGACAGCTCTGCATGTCGGAATAGACCTCTGAGGCTGTATGAGACCTCATCGACTGAGGAGTTAATTAAGTTTTTGCGACCTATGTTGGAGTTGGTGCGCATCATTGGGGTTGAAGCTCTTATCGTGTGTGCAGGCCTGGACAATAGGTGTTCTAGATGGCGGTTCCTCTTCGGCCTTTAAAAAAATTACAAGGTTATTAATATGAGTGAAGAGCTTTTGTTTGAATTGACAGAAATCTTCAGTTTCACCAAGTTATGCTACGATGCTGCTTAGCATCACAATTTGATGCAACATGCAAACTGTTTTGAGAAAACTAGTGGTAGCGAATCTCAAGCAGCCGATGCAGCTGCCACACATTTTAGATACTTTAAAGATCATATTCTGAACAAAGAGCATGTTTGTTTTTAGTGCAACAAGCTCATTCAGTAAAGCTCACGAGTCCATCTGCTTTCCAGGCAACCTTCCAGTCAAAGTCAACTTCATATCGCAAAGCATAAGACCACTTATAAAACCATTATGCAAAAGCAGCTCCTATTCGTAGGAACCATAAACATGTTCGTGGCAGTCTTGTGCAATTCTAAATGTATTTGAAATCAAGTAATGCATGCTCTCCATGTCTATTTTTACCACTGCAACGAATTCTCAAAGGACATAGTGGGAATTGTCTCTTTTTTGCCAACCGACCTCAGATAAACATGTTTGCAACAAGCAGTACAGGGAAAGAACTTTGCAAATGGTTATTGATTTCCATTAAAGGGGTAACAAAAGTGGACTCGAGTTGACCATTCCGAGGTTTATTATCCAGGTTCTTTAGACAGTGTCAAAGTACTACAAATAAGACGATAAAAGTCATGCAAGAAAAATGAATCAGACATTTTTATGTGGTGCTACAGTGATTTATTTATGTTAAAATGTCAAGTCTCACAGGTGGCATCATACTCGCAACAATGAATGGTCAGCTTTTTGTACTAAACCTCTTGAGCACTGACAGCGCGATCCTACAGCTCAACTCTGCTGTATAAAACACAGTAGTGCAGGTAAAGCTATCTTCCAGTTACATATTGTATCTCCTAAATATACAAAGACTGTTAAACACAGCGCAGCCGGTGGCCTCTTAGTGCACCCTCAGGAGTACTTTGCATGCATATATGGCTTTTATATACGAGTAAAAAAAAAAAAAAAGGTTTTGGCTCAAGTATGAATAAGCTGTTGCCAGGCGACTCCTCAGCATTCAACATTGTTTTCGTTGAGTACAATCAGGTTATTATCTTCATCTGCTTAGTTATGTAAGTCGGTTGAGCTGGTCAGGAAGGTTCAAACGTGTGTGTTCTGTTTTGTGTGTGTGTGTGTGTGTGTGTGTGTGTGTGTGTGTGTGTGTGTGTGTGTGTGTGTGTGTGTGTGTTCACATGCTGTGGCTTTTTGGTTTGGTTTGCTGTGCCTGTAGTTTGCCAAAGACAACTTGTGGGTCTTTGGCTTCAACTGGTGAATGAATAAATTTCTGGATTTATTTACACGTGCAATGACTTGAAGTTGAAGGACCTCATAGATGCAGCTGAATAGAAAAGTATGAAAACCCCAGTAGGACGAACCTGTTGGGGATTGTGTTTGTACACTCCTGCCGTAAGACCAGGTGTTTGTGGGTGTTTTAGCACATGTGTGTTTGTGTGGTGTGAAAGAATCAACTTCCAATGCAGGCTCATGGAAATATTGTTTTAGTGATATCTTTTTGCACGAATCTTATTCATCCTGATGATTCTTTGACAAAGAGATCAAACTTCGAGATCACCAAAAGGCTCGGCCCCCTTCTTCCTTTTGGATTTTTTATGTTTAAATCATTTTGTGACAAATGATGAAGCGTTAAAATTGTGCCACAGCGTTCTGGAAGTCAGACTGTACCTTTTAGCTCCAATGCCACATCACCTGCCATGCCGCAGCACACGCCTATCAGGCTGGGGTGCAGGGGGGTTCAACGGGTCCTCTGCGGCCCCCCTCCCACTTCAGGGACCTCTACAACGACCCCCCAGGGTCTCATTCTGTTCTCCTGTCTGCCTTTGTCCTCCCCACCCCACCCACAGCCTCGTGCGAGCCTCAGAGGCGCCGCTCCGTGCAGGACCTGCCAGGTGTCTGCAACGAGTCCAGCCAGGTAAGACAAGGACACGCACATGCGCACGCACACGCAGGAAGCAGACAACTCGCAGCAGGGTTTGGCAGGCTGAGACTCTGTTTCAACCGATCTAAACGTCATTGCAGCATATAGTTTCCATTAAGTGTTGGATCACTTGTTCAGATCAACCTGCCGCCTTTTTTGTCAGTGATGAAAAAAACAGTCTATTTGAACAATTGCTTTGAGGCTTTCTGTAACTTCAAATTGGGCATGAAAATAATTTCACACTGAAGCTTGACCTAAAGTGGGCTAATTTCTCTCCTTTTTAATGAAAGATTAATGTCGCATGGATAATCATTTTGACGGCGTTTCATCTTCCGCGGGGTTGACATGAGAAGTGTAGTTCTACCAGAACGATCGCTGTCCTGACACTCTGCATGTTGCTTGTTTAGTGCTGGCTGATTTGGAGTCAGGAGGATTTACTGATGCCATCTTTAGAAGGCGTTTCATGCCTCTTTTGTCAAACGGGAGAAATCCTGCGAGACGCGGCTTCACCGAGTGTGACATGCGTTTGCCGCTAATGTCTTCATCTTGGTGGAGCAGCTTCAGAGGCGCAGCCCAGCACCCCCCACCCCACCCCCTCAGAAACGTACAGCTTCAAATGAGTCGTGTGGCTCAGGGCATCTCTGCAGCTTTCTCCAACATTTGTCTCCGTTTGTTTTACACGGTAAACCCACAAGTGGAAAGTTCACTCCGAGTTTCCCCACGAAAAAGACTTTATTCAGAAACGCTCGCAGTGACGCTGTGATCTCGGGAGACACTCGTGTGCAACACTTTGGCACACCTGCGACTGAAGCAATGTTCCTGTCACAGGTGGTAACAGACTGGTTTCCGCACTGCATCATCTTAGGTGTTCAGACAATTGCCTGTCGTCGTTTGTGTGAAACTTCTAACGACTTGGCAGCAAAGTAGCTTCCACTTTACGAGATGATCAAATAAAAAAACAACACGGTGTCACTCTGACAGAAGGGATTGAGCTTTAGCAGCACTGCTGACACTGTTTAAGTCAAAGAAAGTCATCACACCTGAACAACATGAGCTGCTTTCACCTTCAGAGCAGCGGTGATGTGGCACTTCAACGACCCCTCCAAGTGATGACTGTACGATGCACGCTGTCCTTCTAAACTGCTTCCTGTTGTTTGTTTTAGCTTTGCATCTTTTCCTAAATCTGTATTGGTTACTTTGATTAACAGACAGAAAAGACGAGAGACGCGCAAAACTGGCCAGCTTGTTTGACCAAGACCGCAGAAAGCAATCATCACGTCAAGCCCGCTGGATTCCATCTTTTGACTCAAATCAATTACATTTCTCTCACATTATTATTTGGCTTGATTTTGTCCTTCTGTGGCTCAAAGATATTCCCTGATTGAGCAGAACCAGGATGCCAAAAGATTTGACCAGTGAAAATGAGTTGCATATCTGGATGACCAGCCTCTTCTGTTTTCTGTCGGTTTGTTTCATGGTTCTCTGGAGTTTATTTGTGGTCACTGCACCTCCTGACAGCGTGTAGTTTCCCATCATGCTACAGGGGAGCCGAAACAGCAGCCGCTCCTCCAGTCCCAGCGTGAGGGCCATGCCGTCCGACAAGACCAGCAGCAGGGTCTACTTCTCCCCCGACGATCCCACAGGTACACAGCACACAGGACGCGATGTGACACAAGGTGCACTTCACCTCCCGAGGCCGATCAGCAGACTCAGGCACAGAACGCTGCAGCACACAGCTAACAGTTCTTCACAAACCAGTGTTTCCTCCAACATCGTTTGCTCCCTGCTCCCATTCCAACTAAAGTTAGACTGGGAACTAGTAATTTTTTCCCCTTATCCTGACAAAGTTACCTGGCATCACGGCAGGCCTGTCAGAGATAGTTGTGTGTTCACTTTCTTCCTGTGTTTAGTTTCCAGCACTCCACTGAGTGATGAGGTTTATAGAAAGCTGATTTTACCCCTATCAGTATTTCTTTGAGTATCATCACTGAATTATATCAGCAAGTATGTTTCTATTGGAGCCTGACCGATTTTGGTGTCCAGCCGATTAAACATCGGTCAAAATGTGGCCGATATTAAAATTATCCTTCACTGCAAGCGGCAACAAGAAACTTGTGCCGGGCATTGATCCTGCCCTCTCCCACTCCCTTCCTGAGCAGCAGCTCATTGCTGCTCATCCCCCTCCCCTCACAGAGAGCAGTACACTCTCACTGCACCGCCCTCCCCCTCCCTCTCCCTCACACACACATATGCGCAGAGTCACAGACAGTGGAGAAAAAAAAAGGACAGAGAAACGTGGAGTTTACTCATGGTAAGCTTTGTAAAACTATATTACGCTACACTCAAGTGCTCCATGACAACAAACAACCTCACGGAAACACGCTGTTAAGGAGAACAGGCCAGTTTTTTGTGCTAGTTTTAGCGAACATGCAAGCAATTTAACTATTAAAGTTTCCTCTTTGTGAAATAAACAAGACATAAGATTTCAGAAGGAATATACAATTATTATCTTGTGTCCCGAGGAGGGAGGGGTTAGCGGGAGGTACCTATGTAGATTCTCAGCTATAGTTTGAGCACCAGGGGGTGCTGGAAACTTCACATTGGAAACTTAAAGTTTCAAGTTGCAGGACAAAGTTCCTTTTCAGTATGTCATCCAAGTGTAGGAAGAGACATACATGAATTTTAGTTACAATAGCTTGATATGGCATGTGATTGAAAATACATTTTTTCAGATACCAATGGTTCAGACAACTCCATTCCAATGGCGTATCTCACCCTGGATCACCAGCTGCAGGTACAGTCAATTTCCTTGCCCTTTTAGTTCAAATGTCAAGCTGTAACACTACTGTAACTCACCTCGATCATGTGGGAAAGACTCCCTGAAAATGGAGTGTGAAAGTAAAACTACTAGGATGACGATAGATTGTACAGATATCTGGGCCACAGCTGTGGTGACACCCATGTTGTCTTTCTGTGTGCTTGTGTGTGTGTACTTGCAGCCCCTCGCCCCATGCCCCAACTCCAAAGAATCCATGGCTGTGTTTGAGCAGCACTGCAAGATGGCCCAGGAGTACCTGAAGGTGCAGACTGAGATCGCCCTGCTGATCCAGAGGAAGTAAGTCAGCGTCAGTCGATGTCTCAGACATCTATCAAAACTTAAGTTGAACTGCTCTCTGTGGAAGGAGCTGGCATGGCTAGCAGTGACTGTCCTGTAAGTGCACCGATTGAATTCGGCTGAGTGACACAAACGTGTGTTTGCCCGTGCATGTGTGCAGGAAGGAGCTGATCGCAGAGCTGGACCAAGACGAGAAGGACCAGCAGAACACGTCCCGTCTGGTGCAGGAGCACAAGAAGCTGCTGGAGGAGAACAAGAGTCTGTCCACATACTACCAGAAGTGCAAAAAACAGCTGGAGCTCATCCGGGTGCAGCAACAGAAGCGGCAGGGCACTTATTTTTGGGCCAGACAATCACAGACTGCTGCGAGACCCCCCCCCCCCCCCCAGACGACCCCTCCCCACCTCCACCCGACCACTGCTCCCTTCCTTCATGCGCTCCAGCTTTGTAAAGAGACCTGCATTCTACTGTGTCCCTGCATGTCACGCCGTTCTCCAGGCAGGAAGACGTCCGTCTTGTACATACAGTTTGCACATCCTCACGGCGTCTCCTGTGATCAGACCAAACAATCACACGCACTCCCCACCCAATCCTGATGAGCCCTCCGCCGCTGCTGAAACAGAGGGGCCCCTCAACAGCAGGATGACGTGCGCCACCCCCAACTTCCCCCACACACACACACACCTGTCGGGGGCCGCACTGTCCGAGTGTGCATCGTTTGCACTCCTCAGAATGTGAAAAAAACAACCAACCCAGGCAAAGACTTTTCAGGAAAACGTAGATTCAGAAGTGTGGAGGATGTGTGTGAGATCACTGTTATGCAAAACACTTTGTCCCCCCCTTTCCCTTTATGTCAATGTATTTATCCCCTGCCCCCCCCCCCCCCCCCACCATCCTTTTGCTAACATGACCCTGAAGACATTCAGCAAGCTTCCAGGACGTCAAGCTGTGGACTCCCTGTTTTTACCTGACTACAGTATTGTTTTGTTTTTGTTTTTGTTTTTGTTTTTGTTTTGTTTTGTTTTGTTTTGTTTTGTTTTGTTTTGTTTTTGTTTTTTCCCCTCTTTGCGTGTCCATTATTTTGTCTTTTTTTTCTATTGGGTAGTTCAGTTTGTATGATAGCTCTTGTGTCATTTTTTTTTTTTTTGCGCATTAGGACATTTTTCTGATCTGCTCTGGGAAAGCCCCCCCTGCACACAGAGTCGAGGGAGGGGGGGCTGCACCTCCCTGTATACGGTATCTAGTTTGTTTTTTAGTTCACATGTTGCCTTAGAGGTTGCCTGCATTTAAAGTGCTTGTTTTATGTGACATTTTAGTGGGGATAAACAAAAAAAAACACGTTTTTAATGTACTAGACATGAATGAAATGGAGAGAAGGGGGGATGTGCGTCATCAGCTGATAATGTGTCTCCCACCGACGTCACAGCCAAGACTGTACATGTACTCTAATTTTACTCGTATCCCGTCGGGTATCTTTGCACAATCACGTGTTGTTGGGTTTTTTTTGTTTGTTTGTTTTTTTAAAGCAGCCCTGGTTTTAAAAGAAGTCGACTTGATGAGTCGCGCTTTTAGAGACCCTCCCGCCCCATTATCAGTTGGATACGCCACTCGTTTTCTCCCCCCTCCCCCTTCCTCCGTATGGAAATGTTTTATAAGTTATTGGGATGGGAGTTGGAGAAGCTGACATTGAGTAAGGCATTATGAAATAAACAGAATGAAGAGGTGTGTTTGTGTTTGTGATTGTTTGGCGCATTTATGGGTGGGCTTACGAGGTGATAGCCATACAAGTAAAACCACTTGGCTCAGGGAAATAAAAGTTAACGTGCTGCGTGGAGGTCCGGCTAAAGTGGGCGTGGCTTCAGCTCTTTGCGCAGACAGTGCCCACCTCTCTTCAGCAGAGGATGATCTCAATACCTCGTTTTAAGTAATGTCCTTCATATTTAGCTCAGTGGTTGATGGGACATTTTTCAGTGTTGTCATGTACAGACAGTAACCACTGCTTCACAGACTTTAACGATTTCTCATCTGGAACAATTGCAGCACTTGTGATGTACAAGTCCTGGGACATCAACTCGCATGCAGCATCTGCCAGTTTGGGAACCAGGTGCAGCAAAGCGTCATCGCCGCCACCTTCCAGGAACCACCCCGACGTCTATGAGGGTGGAAGAATCGAGCTGCACAAGCTGCGTTGCAGAAATAACAGCAGGATAAAGGGCATCAAATGAAGCATGCAACATCTGCACCTGCAGCCGTGAGGACTGGGGGGATAGAAGTCCTTATTATTCACAATGGCTTATAAATTTTTGGAGCAACTTTCAGCTCCAACTTGTTTTTCTTGAGAACTGAATCAATGATGAAAGAAAAAAATGACTTTTGCAGTGTGGATGAAGAAAATAGCCTCTAAACTGATCCAACCCAAGTCCAAACACACTTATCCAGCTTTAATGTGGATCAGTTATGCAGTCAGGGTCCAGTTGCGCACTCAGAAAAAAGACAGATATCCAGAGATGTCTCAAAAAAATTGAAACAGCTTCCAAATTTGATTGAATCACAAGTGTTCATAGATATTTGCTCCCTTTTTCCTAACTTAGCTGTCTATTTGTTGAAAACAAAAACTGAGGGCCCCTAAAAATGAGCCAGCTTTTAGTGCCCTTGGGATTTCCAAGGTTATCAGGCCCTGCTCATACTGTGTTGCATCCTATCTCTGGTGCATCCCTCAAAACAACACTGCCTGCAAACGCCTCCTTGGCTGCAGTGACTGCGCTCAGCCAGCAGATGACGCTGCCCTTCCAGCCTTCACCCCCTTCCGCGCTGCTCCCTGCACAAAGAAGCGCGCCGGTTCAGCTCACCAATGGCCGGATCAAAGTGAATGTTCCTTATGTTCTGCCAACACAGCTTGGCCCAACCTACTTCATCGATTGTGCGAGCAGCGGCCCCCCGTGAGCGCAGCTAATTCAACCAGTGCAGAGTCAGATTCACTTACATAAGGTCAGTCTGGCCTTTGGATGATGGCGACCCCGAGCGTGACCCATCTCGGTGTCAGCGGTGGCGAAGCGCAGCCCAGTTCTCATTTCATCTTGAAACCGAGCGCGCCTTCTGATGGCAAAAGCCTCTGTTTCCTTTGGTGGGACTGTCTGTGTTTGAAGTTGATGGCTAAATAGGGAACAATGAGTCATTTCATGGTGGAGTCTGTGATGTCATCCTACTTCTCCAGCCAGGTAGAGCGTGCACTCATGAAGCAACAAAAGACTTCTCAGTGAGGATTCAGTTACTGTATTGACCCTCTTGGGTAAAAGAAACCACTTCCTGTTCATTAGGGAAGCATAAATCACCCAGACGGAGAAGTGGGGGGCTTTTGCTTTCCCAATTCCTTGACAGTCCAGGGATTGAACCCGCAACCCTCTGGTCTTCCTTAGCCTGTCGATTGCCACACCACACCCTGGTCTCGGGTATGCATGGGCCTTGTTTACTGTTTTTTCAGTGATCCCGTCCACCTTACATTGGGTTTACAAGGGGAGCTCGGAAGACTCCCTGATTAGCTTGCTCTGAAGGTGCTTCTGGTTTGACATTGATAAGCCTTCTTGGGAAGGACAACGACAAGCTGCGACAAACAGGCGGATTCTCCCTGAGCAACGAGCTGAAATAGCATTCGTTGGAGCTGCACCAGAACCTGGCTGGTTCCGGCAGAACTTTGGTTCAACCACCACAGCCTTATTTTCCCATTGTCGAAAGGCCTGAATGCGATAGATCTCCTCCGTTTGACTCACTGAAACCATGACGTAATGCTCAGTCCCAGCTCGCCTTTGTTTCGGAGCAATAGTGAAACGGAAGCCAGCAGTCGTCTCCCTCTCTCCTCTCACTCCGTGCGAGGGAAAGTTCACGTTGCACTTTGGAAAACTGTGTGTGCTTTAGATTTTTATCTATGGCATGGTATCCATGGAAACTGGATGACATAAATAGGCTAGCAGTGGCAAAGAGAGAGAGAGAGAGAGAGAGAGAGAGAGAGAGAGAGAGAGAGATGTTGCAGTTTTTAATAATGGACAGAATTTGGGTCATCATAACTTGCATGTTAGATCTATAAATTGCGTAGCGTGCCACTTAGGATTCCATTAATCTGTGCGGGTCCTCAAAGTGGCCGCGGGCGATTATTTAAGACCCCGGCAAGGTCTGGGGTACATTCAGAGACGTTGGAGGAGCCGAGAGAGAGAGAGGGAGACGCACGTTTTCACACCAAATTCTTTGTTTACACCACCTCATGCATTATGTAATTACACAGCGCAGTTTAGCTACAGTAACAGCGTAACTATGCTAATTGGGATCGTGAATTAATTTGCTATTTGGAACAGCGCTCCATCGTCCCCCATTCATAATTTCTCGGCGGGTCTATTTAGAGGGCCACTAATGAGAGTGAGGGGTGGGGGGCTGGGGGTGGGGGGGAGCGCGAGCAGCTGCTCCTCTTCTGACGGAGAATTGGGAGCAGATTTTTTTCTATAACCGGCCTGTATTAGCGCCTCCACTTCTGGGTGAGTGTTTTGTGTGTGTGTGTGGGGGGGGGGCAGAGGTCAGACCTCTCATGGTGGCTCTGCTGGAAGACAAGGTGAAGCTCAGTGTGAAGGCTGACGTGGGGCTGCCAGGCACCCCCCACCCGCCCACCCCCACTTCCTCCTCCTCCTTCCCACTCCCACAAACAAGTACACACTCTCAAGCACACTCAAGCAGCTCCCCTCCTGAAAAATCAGCGTGAGAACTTGGGAAGTGAGACGACTTTCAGAGGCTCCAACTGTCGATCCTCTGGAGTTATTTACGAAAGAGAGAGATGCGAAAATGACCTGAGGTGTCACATATTTGTTTGCACGGACTTCAAACCAGTGGAGCGTCTTCTCCCTCAGTGCCTCCAGAACATGGAGAGAGCAAGTCCCCACCCCAGGGTGCTCTGTTAGATTGTTCCCCCCAAAATCGGAACTTGTACCTGATTGTTGAGGGCTGGTGGTCAACGTTTGTGAATGATATTTCTCCAGAGGGGCTCTTCATAATGATCACATATGAGCAACGTTCAAGGGTAGGTGGGTAGGTTGGTTGTTTGGATGGTGATGGATGGTTGGTCAGTTGGTTGGTTAAGCATGGGGTTTGATTGGTTGCCTGTTAGATTGAAAGTTTGAACTGTTGCTTGTACTGGATCTACTGTATCTAATCCATCAGTTGTCAATAGCACCTTATCCGAAAACCAAGGCTGTGAAATGTGCAGCTTTTGGCGCATTGGACCAATTTGCGCAGTTGGGGCGTTCAGCCCACAGGATCCCTTTATGAGTGCAACACAAGTGTTGGGACACAAAGAGGATCCTACCAGGATAATGATGCTTCTAGCAGATAAACATTAGCATTACAGCTGCACTGCGGCTGCATCCAACACGTTTGGAGAAATCTCTATGCCAGTCTTAGGAGAATCAAAGCTTGCACAGCATAAACTACAACGTTGTAGTGATGTTGTGCATGTTTCCGAGTGCAGGTTTGAACTCTGACAGCACACTGCTGCTGCCTCATGCCGGTAACAAGTGCATGAGTAAGAGGTGAGCCGTAGCCATGTGTGCTACGGTGGGATGAACACGCCGTTCCCCACCAATGCCTCCAGGTTGTAGAAACACTGAGTGGGAAGCGATGAGCAGGACTGTAAAACAAGAAAAAAAGGGCTATTTTAAATGTCCGGGAGGCTCAGCGCCGATCACGTGATCGCACTTTTGGCCGAAAGCAAATGAGATTTTGAGTGTTCACAGCTGCTGTGCCTATTTGACACACATATGAATTTACAAAGTTAACAAGAGACCTGGGGAGAACCAGGTGCTCAATAGTGACTGCAGCATAAGCAGTTTAGCAGCTTGCAAAGAAGATTTGGCAATTTCTTTAAGGAGATACTGAAGTGCACCCTTCATCCCACAAATGCATGTTCCTTACAAAGCAGTGAAAAGGGTAAAAAGCAGGCTTTCAAACAGACACAGAATTAACTGGAAAAGTAAACAAACCAAATCTCTCCATGTATATGGACATTAGATGTTCTCTAACTTGCAATTAATTTTGAAAGTGACTGGTTCCACTTTGTGCTCAGTACAGAAGTTGCTGCCTTTCAATACTGGCTCAGATTGGTTTGTTTTGAGTGTTTCGGAACGTTGCGCTAAACACATACAGAAGTGTCAACTCTCATCCATGGATGCATGAGTGTCACGTGTCTTCTCTCATGCCGAGCTGCAAGTCCTCACAATGTAAGAAAGAGAAAAAAATTAAAACTGGTGAAATACTGATTAATGTTCTGTTTTGCCCTGGCAGATCACAAATCATGCCTATTCGGTGATGACATCATCCAGCATCATTGAAGTCAAGAGTTGGGGAACGTATGGGATGGTGACGAATTGCCTCGCGTCTGAAATTTGCTTATCTTGCCTCCATACTGTCAGTGAGGCACTGACCGATGCTCGGGTGGGTGGGTGAGGGGTGGGGGGTTCACTCCATCAACAAACTGGTTGTCTGGCTGAGCATGAAGCCTGTGCGAACTCACACAACAACTCAAACAATTTTCTGCAAGCACTCATCTGGCAGCAGCACATGCAGGACATCAAACGGACATCAAACGGCTTTTCTTTTTTTAAATCATTGTCATCAGTAAGTTATTTGTTAATGAAGTGTCACATGAAACGCAATTCATCTCTGTCTATCCTAAGCACCAGAAACGGGGTTAAGAGGTCACCCGACCTGCCCTGAGCTGAGGCCACCCTCGAGTTGTCTCCCCTCTTGCGACTTCACCGTCAGCGTTTTTCCAACTGCGATGCGCTGAAGGAGGGAAACACAAAGAAAATCAATACAGAAAGAAATGAACGAGCCACAGAGCATTGAGTCGCTGCGAGGTGTAACATGTGACTTGGTCATTTTGGCTGATTCATTCCCTACTGTGTGCTTTTGACCCTTCATTTACTGCACATGTAGTTGGTGATCTCTCCAGTTTTTATTTCAGTTTTTAGGAATTTTAACTTTTTTTTTTAGGGTTATTGAGCTACATTGCAAAATGATGATCAGATCTGGCAACCCAGTCTCCAGTGTGGGACTATTCTAAGTAATATTGCACAGCTTGTTAGCAGGAAAACACAGAGCAAAATGACACTAAAACAAGGCTGCTCGACATTTTGCGGCCTTTCAAATGGTTAATGATGCAACTATATTCAACTTTTTAAAAATATATCTAACTGCTCACCCAATCATCTCCTTTGTTTACATCACAAATGGGATGAAATATAACATACACACAATCTTGTGCAGGGGAATGCGGCTGAAACCTGCTTCAATGCATTAAAAGGCTAATATTGCTACATGCAGTCCTTGCAATCAGCTCCTGAGTTGTGCAACACCTGCGTGCGTGCTTGTGTGCGTGCATGTGCGCGTGTGTGCATGTGCGGGGCTGAGCTGAAGAGTACTTGCCAGTGAGTTTGGAGTGGGACAGTGTGACAGCCTGTTATTACAGCCCATGTGACTGACAGTGTGTGGGCGAGAAGGTAATTGCTGAAGTATGCCTGCGGTGACGAGGGCCTTCAGGGGAGCGGATGTCGAGCAGACTGAGGCCCGCCGTGCCGCGGCTACCCCCCAATCCCCCACCCCCAAGCACCGATGATGACTCATCCCCTCACGCCCCATTCACTCTCTATTTGTTTACGCCGCTCATCTGCAGCCGGGGCACTGACAGACGGACGGGCAGGCGGCCTGTCACTGGGCGATCGGGCCGTCTTAAGGGATTCCACCTGTTTAGGACTTGGGGACAAGCAGCTTAGTTTCATCCAGGTTCACTTCCCGTATAAACAGCCTTCCAGAGCCTGCAGACTGTAAGCTTGTGTTTACTGCGACGAGACGGCGGGCGAGACACGTCTAAATTTACCAACTTACACTCGCAGAGATTAGACGGGAGACAGCGCAGCTTTTCCTTTGCACTGAATCTCGTCGTTTCACTGAAATGAATAAAGTGCCTTGAGATTGAACAATATAAACTGCATTATAAATAAAATGCACTATTATACTGTTACCATTATCTTCATTGTTATTATTCATTATTATAGAGACAGATGATCAGCAATCCCAAAATAAGCCTGTGCCAATCGAAGCCATTTTACTGGAGGCTCCCTGTACTCGCCCCCTTTTCACAACAACCTATCACTGCAATGTCGGCATCAATTCTCCTTTGCTTTTCTTTAGAAGCCTTTTGAATTGTGTCACTTTAACGCAGCAGTGTGAATGCTGCAATTTCAAGTGTAATTGCTGTGCATGTTGTGACGAGAAACTTTCACTTAGATTTTTCCAACTGTGTATGAAGCCGTTACAGCTTTGGTTTGAACAGTGGCTCCTCCTCTCAGTTCAGCAAATTAAGTTCAGGTAGAATCAATTAAAAAAATGTAATTAATTATGGACTTTGTATTTAATTAACTGCAGTAAGTCACATTTTCGTGAGGACACGGTGGCTTTGCAGTCGTGGCACAGTGACTGCAATTCTTGAAATTTCATCCCAGTGATACCTCACATGTACACTTGTGCTGGTTTAGAGGACGAAGCCAGTCGATTCAGATTCAGATCTTCAGTAGCTGATCAGAGTTGATGCCCAGGTCTGCGTATGACCTGAGGTCAACTTGACGGACATTCTTTGAGCTGATGACAACCAAATTAGCTTCATTTGGCCAATAAACAAGGAACCTTCTCTAATGCCATGTCCAGACAGCAAACACGTCACATGACCACAAAGAACATATTCCAGCCAGAAGGCATGGCAGTGGAAGCATCATGGCGCTCAATGCTTGCTCAGGTGGACTTACTGTTTTTTTCTCTGTATTTGGATGTAAAGGACCATGACATGACTATGATGTAATTGTCGCCATATAATTATAACTAAATCGAAGGAACAGATCTCAGAATTCCAGCGCATGCGGCTCAAAGCTACAAAAAAAATTTGGGTTCTTTTGATGTAGAAGGGTGAATGTTGTGGATTGGCTGAGGCTAACCTGAAACTTCAGTTGCTTCGAGGACTCCCTGGTGTGCTTGAAAAAGCTGTGAACACCTGATCTGTGTGCAGCCCAACAGACGCTGAGCAGACGCACAAAGGACAGCGGACTGAAATTACAGCATCCGGAGGTTTGGGTCTCATTCAGGCTGGCAGCAGGCAACCCTACGACCCCACAGGACTGTGAAAAAAAGAAATAAATGAAGAATTCCGACCTGCTTTCAAGCAGACCCTGGTTTGTTTATTTGTGTACCATTTATATCTGTATATAGAATTGATTTTTAATTGACAATTTTTGAAAATACATCCGTTAGGGTTCTTTTTACAAGAGCTGCATTTCCTCCAAAGGCTTTAACAATTCTGACTCCTGGAGCTCTTTCACCATTGCAGTGAACTGGCTCCCTGCTGGCCACTCTCGCCGCCGATGTTTACGCATGTCACACATGCTCGCGGCACAACGCGCAGTGACAACCTGTCATACTTGGAGGTTCAGGCTTTTACCTTTTAATCCGGGCTACGAGGTGGGAGCTGCAAACTGGCTGTCGGATGGTTTCAGTGCTAAGCCAGGGGCAGGGATTGACCCTGCACTGCTTCCTGGCTCATCTTGCCAAACAGTAGCTCCTCAGAGAGCGCGTGTACACACACACACACACACACACACACTGGAGGGTGGGGTCCTGCACCTGCAAGCATTCCAAAGCGATTCTCTCTCTTAGCCTCAGTGACCCCGTCAAATATTTGACATGGAGCCAGAGAGCTCCCTTAAAATGCATTCGACACGGCAAAGTTTGTATGTGTGTGTGTGTGTGTGTGGGGGGGGGGGGGGTTTGAGATGACTTCAAGAAAAAGATTCTCTGCACCATTTTTCTTTGACTCAAAGATATATTTTTTTCTTTTTGGGAGGGGGATTGATCAGAGAAAAAAAAACACACACAAATGGAAAAGTCCCTCAAAGAAACTCAAAAATCGAACTTCGAATAAAAAACACACACTTTATGTCCCTCCAAACCTGCTAGACACAACATGTCAGCCTCCGTTATCGGGCCACGCACTTTTTCTGACCTAAAAAAAGAAGATAAAATGTATTTTAGTGATGTAATCATATGTAATCATTATAGCCTAATTGATGGGTGAGCAACTTCTTTACAGGACAATCTTGGCTTCAACCACTATAGAAATAAAGCTTGCTGATGAATGAAGTGTCCCCTGGCTGACTCAAATGAACAGATGTGCTAACTTTACCTTTGCGTTGTGTGCATTTTGCCTTCTTGATTTTTGTGTCGAAACCAAAACAGAAGCAAAACGCCGAAAACAAGTTCCGTTGCATTTCGAGCTTTATTGTCCCAAGCACACTGAGCCCTCTGTCCCTCCCCGCACCCCCACTGAATGCCACACAGAGGAAAACATGACTCAAAAGGGGTTAACCTCATTAACCTTGATGACCCCACCATGAGGGAGTCAGCGAGTGCAACCTCTTGCTGTGCAAGTCACAACACTTCCCCCGCTGTAAATCTGCACATCCGCTTCCACACGCCATCCAGGGCGACGGATGGTCCTCGCGCCTACACGACACCAGAGTTCATTTTAACTCCTGTTGACGCTGTAGGGGGCGTTTTTTAAAAGTCAAGATACAAAAGGCAATCATGTAAAAAATAATAAAACGGTCAAAAGGTTATGCAGGAGAAAATGGTCAAAACCAGACCCAACACAGAGCCAGGACAGAGGCCGGTAAACATACAGAGAGGAGGCACAGGGGCTCGACAAGACACAGGTGGACACAGGTGGGGACTTAACCGTCAGATTAATACAGGGAGGGTTTGTGGGAGCAACTGAACAGAAAGACAGAAGGAAAAAAGTCTGAAGATTGGCCGATCATCTGCAGTCCAGCATAAAACGAAAGCAAGTATTTTAGTGGGTGTTACAGGGTGTCATGACTGACAGGGGGCTGCAGAGTCACACATCATTGGTAATATGTTACAAATAATAATGTGGCCCCTAGCCACAGGCTGCCCCCCCCACACACACACACACACACACATTACAAGTCAACTGTAAGTGGTGGGAAACAAATGCGTCAGCCTGGGGTGGCATACTCAATGATACTCAATGATCGCTCAATGAAAGTATTCCTGCAAAAGCGATGTCAATCAGCTTTATCCCCATCCCTGCCCCACAACAGGACCAGGCCCCCCATGTTTCCAGCCCACGCCTGAGAGAACCCCACCCAGCATCCTAAATGATCCCTCTTTGTTTCGGGGAAGGACTTGGGACGAAGAGTAGCGGCAGAAGATGTAGTGCACATCGCACACAGCTCCTGGGCACAGCCCTGCTGGGAGTGACAAAGTGAGATTAGTGGAAGGATTACCTGAAACGCGATTAGTAGAACATCAGTTTTGCAGCACAAACACAGATAAACCGCGGCTCCATCGAGCTCTTCCAGAAGCCTGTTTGCGTACAGGCGGGGATGCCGGCACCCACGAGACTCGTACTGTGTGGCTAGAATGTGAGAGGAGATTAAAAAAGATGTTGGGGTTTTTTTTCCTTCTTTATTTTTCAATTTGGGGATTTCGCTGGGCTCTTTTCATTCAATCACTCCAAGCGCAGTCGGACTGTTTATTTCCAGAGCGCTTCAGTAAATCGACTCCGCAAGCAGAGCGAGCGCATGTACAGTCCTGCACTCGCACGAAGCGATGACTCATAAGAAAAGTGTTCAAAGTGAATCCAAAAGCACCAACAAAAAAAAAGAAAGAAAGAAAGAAAAAAACCTGTTTCGAAAAGGAAAGACACGTCGGTCAAAGAGTCACTGCTTGGAGAGCGGTGATGACTCATCCCCGAATGATTCATCGGGAGGGGGTTTTGCGGTCACCCAGATAGGAACGCCAGCCAAAAAAAGAGCTTCCACGAATTTCGCTGGCTCAGGGGAGCCAGCAGGTCCAGGCAGGAGGCACAAAGATGGGTGTGCAAGCGCGGTGTGTGACCCGCGTCCCAATGCCTCTGATTTAATCAATTACCCATGAGCCGGGACAAGGGCAGCCAAGCTGAACCACCATTCATAACCCACGCTTCCATGCTGCAGCCTATCAGAATCACGTTACCCCATTTTTCCTGAAGGAGCCAACCACAAGTAGCAAGCATTTCCCACAGAAGTCAAAAGTTCCTGATTGGAACCCGCTTGGTGAAGATGGCCCATCTGCGTAAAGTTCACACATCCTTCTTCTTCCAGAAAAGTTCTCAGAGTGCTCCAGCTTCCTCCCCCAATGCAACCATGTGTTTGTTTGATGTTTGAGAGCAAATGTGTGACCATTTTAGGACACATATTCTGGCTAAAAATGGTCCCAAGCCCCCCCTCCCCTTGACGACCCATGTGATGATGCAGGTGCTGTAAAAGGAGTCTCAATGGATTTCTGAGTTTATTCAAAATGGATTTGTTCTCATGGAGAGATGTAAAGGAATTCCTCCTCCCAAAAGTACTATTCGTAACTTTGAGTGATGTGGGTATTTATTTTTAGTACTACGCACTGTGTTGTGAGACAACTTCTTTGAATGACGTAGGTCGCAGGTCGTACCTGTTCCGTCTGAACTGACGGGTGGCCTGCTCTCCCTCTGTGCGGTGGTGGGACGGGACGCAAACACACCCTCCCCCCCTTCGCCCAAACAATAACATTCCTCACTGCTTGTGCAACCTTGCCCTTATGCCGGGGGTCTCTGCCGAGTTGCAACCAAGCACCCACCACCACCACCTTCCTCGTCGCTACGCCACGGCACTTCCTCTTTCTTTTGGCAGTGCGAAACCAGAGCACGTTTTCACATGCTGCTTTTATTAAGTCTAATTGGACTTCCTGACACGAGAGACATTTGTCCACACCGTGTTTGGATGCCGGGCAGGAACTGGAGTCCCACCAGCCATCAGCGGCTCTTTCACTGGCTGACCAGCACCAGTGCCCCATTCATCCTCCCCTTTCCCTCCCCGCCCCAACACCTTCACCCCCCCTGTTTCCACCACGTAACTCCAGTCACCCGCACCTTCTTGAAGGGCCTCGAGGACGAGGTCATTGAGTGCAGGAATGCCGCTGCACTCTGTGTGTGTGTGTGTGTGTGTGTGTGTGTGTGTGTGTGTGTGTGTGTGTGTGTGTGTGTGTTTGTGTGTGTGTGTGT
>JASSRZ010000020.1:13432653-13461235 GCA_032164315.1 Malacoctenus gilli
CACACACACACACACACACACACACACACACACACACACACACACACACACACACACACACACACAAACAAACAAAAAAAAGCAGACGGGTGCCGCTCTCTCGATTGTTTGGATTTCTAATCTCTGTGTATGTTTGAATAGATTCTTCATAATCCTGCCAGCAGAGGAGACTAATGCTTCTTGCCGACAAATAACTGATGGATTTCTTTGTGCTGTTGCGGGAAAAAAACCCTCCACAAATCCTCCATTAAACCTGATGTGCCCGGCGTAGCCCTTGTGCTCTCAGAATCAAATCCTAATAATTTCTCGACACTTTTTCTTTTATCCATTTCGAACTTACAGTTGCAAAGGAAACAAAGCTTCCTTCTCTGACTTCCTTTGCAGGTGTGAGTGTAGCCGCTGTGACAGGCTTGATGTCGAACGCTCGTTTTTCTGGTGCTCACTTCTTTGTCTTTTTCTTTTTTTCCCAAAATTCTTTTAATTATTAGGAGTGTATCCGGTAATAAATAAAAGAAACCTCCATCTCGTGGCATTTCCATCTAAAAATAGGCCGCATATCCCTCTGAGCAACTGTAACTCCGGAGTGGCACGCCGCAGTGCTCACGTGCTTCGCAGCAGAGTCACAACTCTGATCCCCGGCTTTACTCGAGGTCCTCGAACGCTACACAAAGGCGCTCTTTGTCCAGGAGCTGTTGGTGTCATAGCCTGGAGTTCTGCGGCTTAGCGTAAGCGGCGAAGTTAAAGCGGCTGTAGTAGGAGCGCGAGCCGTCGGCAGCGCTGAGCCCCGGCCACGTGGTGCGCTGGCATCTGTGTGTCACACCCTGAGCAGGGAAGGAGTTGTGGGTGTGTGGGGGGCCTCAGCCGGGTCACTTTTACTTTTGGCGGTTGTGCCGTGCCATTCTGGTTATGAGTCCCAGACCTGGGTTGACGTGGAGAGTCACGCCATCGTTGCCGTGCTGGTTGTAATGACTTGTTTCAACTTTATGTCGTAAATGGCTGAAAGGATCCAGTGGAAGTGTCTTTGGGTGACATGTCACCCCTGATTCCTCCATTGAAGAGTGCTTTACAGGGTGACCAGCAAACAATGTAAGAATAACACAGGGGATGGACATCTGTTGGACCTTTCAGTGCAGCTTATCCAACCTGGGACAAGGGGGACGGGTGGTGGTGCTGATGCATTACTCCTGGTTTTAGTTAACAAGACTTGGACTTGCACAAAAGGAGCATGGCGCACCTGTACGTGCTTCTTTTCGTGTTTGTCACAGAAGATTTATCCAGCAGTGTTTGGCTTCACTGTAATGTCTTTGTCCCATCCGAGGCTGCCTTTTGTTTGAGAAGGGGGTCCCTTGTTCCCAGTGTTGTGTGAAATCACCTCCCATTGTCAAAGCACATCTCCTTTTAAAGTAGGGCCTCCTTTATGTCCGTATGTTCTCTCACTGTCAGAGAACTTTTGTGTTGAACTCGAATCAATGTCGAGAGTATTTAAAAGTTAGAGTGATTCTCTGAAGCTGTTTCAAAGTTTCAAGAAAAGAAAAGCCTGCTTTGTGTCCACTGGCAGCTGACTACGCAGGTGTCAAATTACTGGCGATCAATACTCATTGGCGCTGGTGTAAAATGGACTTTTTCAAAGAGTGTCAGTCTTCTGGTTCAATAGCAATCCTTGTTGAGACAGGTGAAACGGACGAGTGTGTCGACAGCGCATCGAAGTGAACTCAGTCTGAGTCGATTAGACAAATAAAGTCTGAATCCATTGTCCAACCAACAGCCGGCAAGGTGCTGATGCTGGTGTCAAATAACAGGCACCAGGATGTTCCCCTGCAGCTAAGTGTGTCATACTGTTTGGGCTGAGTTTCCATACATCAGCCATCCTAATGCAGCCCCCCACCCCCCACACAACAGCATCCGGCAACACTGTGAGGCTGGGGTCAAATTACAACTCACCGACATGGCATGTCTGAGAGAAGTTGAAAAACAAACTGCATCAGAGGGCAACGCGAACAGCCAACATAGGAAAAATATGGATGTGAAAAGCCTTTAGAAGCTGGAGCGAGTGTAACATCCCCCCCACCCACCCCCACTGAGTCAAAGCTTTCCACAGTGGGGGGATGAAAGCACCTCTGACTCAGCAGGTGACTCGCTGCAGACTCTTTGGCATGGAATGGCAAGAAAAGCACAGTTTCGAGTAATAGCAATCTAAAACGAATGCATTCCTTTCAGCTGAGTTGATCCATGCAGTCCTGGCAGCGAGCGCGCCGCGTTGATGTCATGTCTTCCAGGGAGATCCTGGCGTTCATTAGCAAAATGACTTTCACCTGCACAAATCCAGGTTAGAATGTCTGCGAGAGGTCGCGGAGGAAGAATGTTCCCACTCTGTTTCTGTTTTGGTTTTTTTGGTGTCAGTACGAATGGATTACTTTGTTATTGGGAGATTTCTGGAACTGCTTTTTCTCCTGAGAGAGGCTGAGAATAACAAAGACCCACGATTGGACAAATGATTCTGTTGGATGGGGCCAGAAGCAGAAGCAGGGATTTCTGAACCGAGGACACAAGCACACAGCTGCGCTGCATTCATTTTGTAAGAAGATGATTCAAGCCCCCTGTGTTGGAGCCCCCCTGTTGCAATGCTCATCTGGTTGCGGCGTTGTAGGCTTCTGAAAATGTGAGAACCACCAGTGCAATAAAATCCACTTGTGTAGGAGCTGTTTGGTCAGTGGTCGAAACCAAAGGGGCCAATCACAAGATTCAAACAATGAAAATAGTCATTTCTGCACTTGTTTCATTTGGTGAGTTTCTTTGCTTTTTTTGCTGTTGATTTTGGTAATGCAAACACCCAGTTTTGAAATTTAGAAGCAAATTGTAATAAATTCCAAGTTGTGGCCAAATCTGGTGCATGCTAAATTTAAATGGGCAAAGGGAACCATTCAGTCTCCAGGTCATAGTTTGGACAAGACTGGGCTAAATGGTTCTCCTTGATTGCCATCTTCCAAGAAAATCCCTCCCAGACATCTTTTTTTCGAACCTTGTCTAATCACTCAGTTCACAATCTGCTCTGGTGCTTATTCCCAGAAGCCGACTTCCCCCCTTTTTCTGTTGGAGGTACCACGGATCATTCCGGACACTTTTGTGCAGCCAAGAGGATCACCCACGTGCACTTCCTGTATGGTGTAGCAGGGGGTCTATCGCAAGATCGCAGCCGCAAATCCTCCAATCAGAGCAGGGATTCAAGTCTGTCCCCCTCCCACATTAGCTTTTCCAATACTTTCGTCTGCCGAGACATTCTGGAAGATTGTCAGTCACTCGGGTAATTTACCTTCTGGAAGTGCATCTTAGAAGCGCACTACTCACATTTTGGCTTCTTGTACTCATCAAAACAGTTTCCTCTTTGAAACAGAAGTGAAGCTAATTTCAAGATTCAACCTAAACAAGGAGGCACTGTATCATTTCTCAATTTTTTTTTTTGGGCCGTTTTTCGTGAGTCAAAATTTTTTCCTCAAGAACCCAAAAAGAGTTTTACTTCAATGAATCTTCTGCTACATACAAAAAACAACTGCAATCGAGTCCAAGCTACGATGACTCAGATCCAACTTTTGAAAAAAAATCCACCAGCACAGAATCCTTTGGCGTTTAAATAGTTAAATTCCTCCGAATGACTGAAGGTTTTGGTGGATTAGAGCAGGGCTGGATAAGTTAAGGTGATCCAAACAGAAGAAAGAGTGAACTGGTAACTCCCATCATGATTGGTTTGCCCTCAATGATACCTTCTACTGATGTGTGAGTTACATGAGCTGTTTTTTTGGGGTTTTTTTACTGAGAGCAGACTGAAAGATTTCCTGATGGTATTCGGCACTGTTACATTCATTTGCTACCCACCCAAAAACATGATTATTAATAACGTTATAAACTGAAATATTCACATTAAATTCAATCAATTGAAATCAAACAAAACAAGATGAAACTGAGAAAAACGGTGAAGGACAAAAAAACGTATTGAAATAACAAGCATGACAGGTAAAAGTGCTTCAATCAGCCAAGTTTCCTGAATATTAAACTAAATATAAAAAGTGAGTCTTTCACTCAAGTAAACAGTTCAGCAGGATGTTGAAGGAATGAGAAGTGTTGAAGCTGCAGCCTGTTTCCTATTCGGGCACTTTTATCTGCATGCAGTCAGGAGTCATGAGACGTCTGTGATCAAATCAAGTCTCAGCCATGTGTGTGTTTTACAGAGCAATGCCAGTGCTCTCACCCCCCCCCCCCCACACACACACACACACACACGCACACAAAGGCGCACATGGTCTGTGTCTGGAGGTTTGTTGCCTGGGTTTGCGCGAGGCCTCTCTGAAGTATCAACGCCCGACTGTACAAGCCCGTCTGCTTTCCCATGATGCACCTCACCATCTCCATCAGTGAAAGAGGCTATTGTTCCTGTCACTCCGAGGCATGTTGCATGCACTTATGACACCGAGTGGGAGAAATTATTCCCATCAAACCCCTGGAATGTCTTTGAATCAATCGCTGTGTGTGGATCCACGCTGCCTCTTCAGCATAGGTTGTTTTTCATGCCTGCTCAGCCACAAATAATTTGCTGTGTACAAATCTGAGAGGGAGCCACTTTAACCACCTTCAAGGACCTCACTGTTTTGTCAAAGATGAAGTAAAAATGCGTGTTTTTCTTAATGGATTTTTTTTTAAATGCAGTTATTCAAAAATGGGCTGATAAAGTGCTGACACTGGACTGGAACCTAAGTGAATACTGTTGTTTCAGGGAGTTTGGTGTCTTTTTCTTGTTTCTGTTGCATTCAGGGTCCGTCAGATACAAAGCAGTAACTGAAAATTAGCTTTCTGCAGCAGTTTTTCTGTCAAAGGCAAAGACAGTTCGTTTCTCAGGAAATCTTATCAAACTTTTAACTTGTATGGAATAATTTTTTTTAAAAAACTTGTTGCCTCTTCTGAGAGGCATTTTTTTCCAGTGTATCACTTCCAGGGAACAAGTGGCTTTCAGAACGTCTCTCCCCTAATTCCCCCCTTTTCTTGCCAAGCTTTGATTGATGTGCACCAGACCGCAGTTGGAAAAAAAAAGGCCCACGGCTCCTTTTCTCACGTGGATTTTTCCGGCATGATGTAATGTTTTGATGATCCTCGATGCAGTGTGCCACAGAGCGGTGACATGCAAAACAAAAGAACTGTCCCCCCCCTTTATAAAAAAGGTGGACTTCTGCCTTCTCAGGCAGATCATTTATGCTTCACATACCACGAGACCCTTTGAATCCCCCCCTCCCTGAAAAAAAGAAACAAGACGTTCTGTGCTCTGACGTGTGTGAGAACATTTGATTCTGCCCATTCTCAAGTTCCGAGCTGTTTAGAAGTCCTTGTGGAAGCGAGGCCTTACTGATCCTATTTCTGAATCCTTCCTTGTTTTGCAAACCCAAAGCTGACTCGTAGGAGTCTCCCCCGCTGCAGCGACTCACGGTGTAAACCAAGAGCGCTACGCAGAGGTCATCAAATGCTGGCCCGTCCGTCAGCGCTCAGGCTATTTTTAACCCTGCTGTATCACGTATCGCCCCTTGCCGTTTTTTCTTCCTTTGTTCAGCCAGGAGGGATATTTCGGGACACTCTCGGATGGTGTAGGAGGCGGAACCCCCCCCCCCCCAAACACACACACACACACAACCGATCCCTTCCCCTCCACTTTCATGTGTGCATGTGTGCGAGAGCGAGGTGAGGCCCACGCCTGCCGCTGACCTGTTGCAGGGGGCTCAAAAACGTGCTCTTCCCATTCATTCGTGCAGACCGCCTGTGCTGCTACCGAGTGCTTTTGCTACGTCTGTGTTTGCGGCCTCTGATTGGATCCAGATGGCGGTCTGGAACACCCGTGCCGTCGTCCTCGTATGAGCTTCACATATGGCCAACAGTAAAGAAAGATATAAAGGGGCCTTGCATTAGGGTCACTATGTAAACAAGGGACGGCCCATGAGTTCACCACGATGAGGAGTCTTTTACGTCGGTAGCTCGTAATGAGCCAACAAAACCTCAGAATTTTAGCATCTAGTTTGTGTCTTGAATGACAGGAAAAGCCCAGAAAGTAATTCCTCTTAGCTTTCAAGGACCTTGTGACTGCTCATTGGATCCTTTATTCGCCTGAGGAGATTTTCTTGTGAACGTTCCACAGACAGCAATCCTCAAACGATTCGTTTGGTATTTCACACGCGCATTGTTAAAGGTTATTAGTTGTGGCTGGACCGCAGGAAATTATGCAATGTAATCTCGGTGATATTTGGGATCCATCAAACGAGAGCCCCGGTGGACAAATCGACTAGCATGTAGCTACGGAGGAGAGGTTGTGTCGGACAGAAGGGCATCTGGAAAGTTCCCAGAGTCCATCAGATGGAGCTGTGAGAACCAGACTCGAGCGTTGCCATGTGTTGACCTAGGAGGTGCGGCGCGTGATTGGGACAAGACTTTAATCTCCCGGAGGCAAAAGGCCACGGACTCGTGTGCGTCTGTGTTTGTTTGGGTTGGGTTCTGATCCCCCCCACCCCCCACCCCTCTCCCCCGTCCAACCTGCCGCTGCTCTGTTTTGCTCCAATTTTTCTCTTTTTCTTTCCTTTTTTCCCCCCTTCCTTCTTTGCCTGCTATGTATGTGGCGGGGGGAATGTGCGTGGGGCGGGGTGACCGAGGGGTAGTGGGGGAGGGGGGGGGGGCAGAGAGCTCAGGAATTCCCACTCACTTGGCTTGTCTCGCATTTGCAGCGGTCCCTTCTAGCACTCTGAACGGGGAAAAAAAGGAGGATGTTTTGTTTGTGAAATGCAGCACTCTCCCCCTCTCTGTGAACATTGTTTTTTCTGTTTTTCAAGAGCAAAGAAAGAGCGGCATAGGGTTCATTCATCCACCTCCCATTTTTTGTTTTATTTCTAGTTGAAATCCATCACGCTCGAGAAGTCGGGAAGAAAATGTAAAGACTCAAAAAAAGCTCCAGGCTGACAGACAGACAGATAGACAGAAGCCCCGCTCCGGGGCCCAGGGTTTTTTTTTTGTCGAGTCATGTGAGCTCATGTACACAGAAACGCAAAGGGAGAGGCTGAGGGGTGGTGGGAGGGAGTGTGGGAGGGTAAATGAGGCGGGTGGAGTTGAGGCCAGGGGCAGCAGGGGAGCTAAAATCTGCTCGCAGGCCAGCAGACAGCACAACATGCCGCTACTAGCCTTGTATAAGGTAATGTCTAGCGAGCGCGTTGGGGTGGGACATGCGCACAGATTTATTTTAATACACCGCCGGCCTCGCCAAAGGGGGGAGGGATGTGGAGCCTGCCAGCTCATCCCCGGACCACCGTCACACTTCGATCGAGAGCAGACTTTCTAGTAGACACGGCACGAAGCATCGGGCGACTAAAAAAAAAAAAGCGCGAAAAGAGGCAAGTTTCCCGTGCGAGTTTTGTGACCTTTTTTTGTTTCCGACTGCATGATCGGACCCCATGTGGTCTCCACAGCGGGTGGACAGATCCATGGCGTGAGCTCACTGCCCTGCAGGGAGGTTTGGATTTGGCATGTCGGCCTGGTATTTGCTGTTGCAGTGATACAGTGCAAGCTGCCGCCGCGGGGCTGTTGTGTGAGCTGTTGTAGGTTGTTTTTTTTTTTTTGCTGTGGCTTCTCAGCAGCTGTAGAGAATGGACCCGTCCTCTTTTTCAACTTTCGAGGATATGATTTTCATTCCTTAAACTGAATCTTGTTCAAAATTAGTCAATGAACTGACCGAGAAATTCTCTCAAAATAAGGGTTTGGCCTTGCTCTAAATGGAGCACATTGTGAATGTTGTCTATTTCCCATCGTGGTTTCGAAAAACTGTCAATGCAGTTCTCATTGATGTGTATCAGTCATCAAAAAACTGTGCAATAATCAAGCTTTTTATGATACCACAGAATTCATAAATGTCAAAACATAGAGAAAAATAATAAAAGAACTTGATCTCCAGCGAAAGTGGTGTGAAGAGCTGCGTCAAAGCTCAATCTAATTTCTGTACAATTTGTCAGGAAAAGTGTCATACCTGGCAACTTCTGGCGCTGCCACCAAAGGTTTTTAAACCTAAGGTTGGACTTCACTCATCCGCACCAGGGGCCCCCAATGGTCAGCCCCTCTAGGTTTTTGGAAGCACAACAGTTAAACCAAAAAAAGACCGTTTGCCTGCTCCAACATGCAAAAGGAGAAGCCATCAGAATACAAGCACTTGGCAAATTTCAAGCTCAGTTCCAGCAGATTCGAAACCAAAGTTTTAGTTCCCCCCCACATGCAAATACTCCTGCTTTTTCAAGGCTTTCGTTGGCAGAAAAATCTGCTCTTTTGTTCACAGGTTGTTGTTTTTTATGAAAATAGCTTCTAGAGAAAAAAGTTTCAAATGGATCTAATGAGACACCAACAGAGGTCACGTCACGTTTTCAGAGTAGATTTATCGAACCTTGTGTTTGAAATGAAAGTTTTCAAAAGTGATGCTCATACCTTTTTCACCTTGAGACTGGAAGGTTCTGTTTGGATTGGAAGTTGCACCATTTTCAGAAATGTTGCACTTCCATACGTCATCCCTGCATAGCCGTTCCATTTTTATCAACCTGCAGCTTATTGCAAAACAAATTGTAAATAAACAAAGTTTTACGTTAGGAATGCACCAGAACTTCAAACCAGCTTCTTCGAGTGTTCACATATCTTCATTTGTTACCATATGCATCAGCAGCCAGAGTGGGCGCTGCATTCAAAGCTAAATCTCTTAAAGAACAGTTACTTTTAATGAGTTCATTCAGCTAACATCCAGTCACTCGGCTGTATTAATTGAGCCATTGAGTGTGGTCTTTAAGGTTGGGGGGGTGTTTATGTTTTTAGCCCCTGCAGGAATTAGATCTGGCAGGTGTTCAAAGCACCTTAGCACATCGTGTACAGCTGGCAGAGGTGCTGCACGGCTTCGCCATGTTGTGCAACCAAAGACAGAATGGGGAAAAATCATGCCTATCTGCCATCAATAATTGAACCCAGTCTAATTTCGGAGGTGGATCTGCGCGGCACGCTGCAGCCAGGTTTTATGTCAAAATCCCTGGCTGGCAGCCAGCGGCGCCGATGTTCGCGAAGACGGCAGAATTCGTTCTCCACTTTGCGTTCACCCTCCCTCCCTGCCACTGCGGCATGGGGCTCGGCAGGGGCCGCGCACAGGCCCCTCTTTACTGGCCCACATACTTCCTGTTGTGTAATTAAACCGTTCAGAGGACACTGAGCAGGGTAATCATTTTTATAGCCTTTAAAAAGCTGCGTGGCTCTCGCCAACCATAAATCAAAGTACTGTGTCTTTCGCAGCGTGTCGGCCCACCGCCACTCTGGCCCACCTTGAGTGATGAAGTTCGTACAGGAGGAGACTTGATGACCGAGCACACGGGGCAATTTCAATAAGGCCTGCACAAGTGTTATTTAGATTCCATTATAGGCTGTCTTCTCGCTCCCGTTAGAGCTGTCAAGACGCTCCATATCCTCCGTCTGTGCATGTGTGACTCGTGTGTGCGTGAACCATGGGCTACCGAGCTGCCATGTGTGTGAATGAGGTGTCAGGAGAACACGCTCCATAGGAGGATTTCTATGGAAACACAATGCGTAAATCGGAGCCACACTTTTCATCTTATTATCTGGCCTGTTGTCATTTATGTCCTCCTTTGGTCCGTGCGTGCCCCTTTGTGCCACAGGCCCCTTTGTCCATGTTTGTGGTGTGAATACAACATTGTTCTGAAGTAATGACACACACACACACAAACACACACACCTGATTGGCTTCTTATCTAAGTTGTTATTTCAGCTGTATTGCACACTGATGCGGTGGTTCGCGCTCTGTTACACGGTCCAGAAATATCAGTCGATTGCGGATGAGGTTCATCAGGCTGAGTGTTGCTAGTTCTGGATAGTTTTCCAGAGGGCTCCAAAGGAAGGAATTGAACTCAGCTTTGCTGGAACGATCAAAAATGAGCCCTCTGAACAGGCCAAACTGACTTTGAACCGGGGGAACCTGATGACCCGGAAACGCACTGACCCCAGCCACACCTACCCTCCATTGGATTTGCCACATCGACCTTTGGGTCTCATGCTGAGGTTTCTTTTTTACAGCTGATTGGGGTCGCGGGACACGTCTCCATGTGTTATGTTTCAGCTTCAAGCTGTTGCTCCGAGCAACTTTTCCATATGATGGCGGACTGCGTTAACCAGCTGCTCCATACCAACGCAAACTTTAATGCAGTCCAGCTGAGTCAAGCTTCAGATCGTGAGGCCACACTGAAATTATAGTGATTTAAAGGGAGTGTGCACAACCCGCATCTCTAAAACCAGGGCTTTAACATCCCACATTTTCTCGACAGTCCTACATTGCAGAGACGGGACCAGTAATCGTTATTTCCATCAAGAGCTGATCGTTTTCAGGAACTTTCCTGAAGAGACTGTATTTTTCAAGTGGTTCATTTGTAGAAGATGAGGCTTCTGACCTTTGACCTGTTTGCATTGTTGTTTATGTGGAGCTGCTGTCATGTTGCTGAAGTCTTGTTTATGGTTGAAAGAAAACACAAAAAATTAGTCGAAACCCCTCAGACTATTAATACAGTCCTTGGGTCTGATAACAGGGTGACCAGGGGAAGCACAGCTCCCGCGTCTTGTATAGTCTCTTCAGGATGTTGTTTTTTTCCAACCAATTGATGCATGCAAATTCCAATTGTGTTGTCAAGACTATAAAGTGAAAGGATGCCTCTGAAAAATAGAAAGGGTGATGGGGGTTGGGAGGGAAGGGTGGGGGACAGCTTTAGGAAGGTTTGGGCTGTAGCCATGGGAATAATGGGACGACAGCGATGGAAACGGAACCTGGACAAAAGCGGATTTTATTTCCTCCAAACTGGAAGTTTACTTACCTTCTGACACAGAACGGAAAAAAGGGCCCGCTGAAAAATGTTCCGTAACGGCGGTGGAAGTTGGGGGGGGGGGGGGGGGTTGCAGGGGGTGCCATTGTTCCACCATTTCTGTATCGCAGCCCTGGCTCGGAGGACTCATTGCCATGGAAACTATTATGTGGGGCAATTGGCAGCGGAGCACTTTGGAAATCTCCTTGGAATATATTAGTAGCTATGGAGGCCCCCGCGCTCCCCTCACCTTCAACCTCCCGGGGCCATTGTCTCGCTGCTGGTTTACTTCGGGCGCCGCTCTCAGGATTTCAAGGCATCGGGCTTAGGAATGCCCCCGACCTATCGGCCCAGGCTGAAGGAATAAAAACAAAAAAACAACCCAGGGCCTACCAGCGGCACTGCACTTCTAAAAATCCCCAATAAACAGACCTGCCATCAGTGACGCACCAACGCCTCTGAATCCTCACTCTATTCCTCGACCAGGGAAATCTAATTAAAGAGAGTCGTTTCATCGACTCTTTCAGCGCTTCAGCACGGCGCAACTTCCAATTTCCACTTTAATCAGAAGAATGAACTGACTCGCGCTGCAAAGCGAAATAACGAATTTCCTGATGTTGCAAAAAACAGGGAAAAAATGAAGTAAGATGAAGAGCAAATATGCTGAGAGTCATGTTTCGCTGAGAACAGGCCGCTGATCCAGAATCCCAGTTGCCCTCCTGTTGCCCCCCCACCCCCCACCCCCCACAGGCCTTCAAACCTGCAGCGCTCAGACGTCTTTGTTTGGTGGAGGGCGGCACGGAGGGCTGTTTTTTTATTTGGATCCCAAACAGGAGAAAGCAGCGTTGTTTTTTAATGTCTGGCTGGCCGATATGGTGCGTATTTTTTAACCCGTTCAAGAAAACAGGCCTCCTACCCATCTGGCTGAGGTGATTAGCAAAAGCTGAGGCAGATGGGGCCATGGATTCTGCATTGCTTCAGGGGTGCATTAATCTGCATACAACTGACAGCCATGTTTCGCCTCCAGAAATATTTTTCTTGTGTGACCGAACGAGAGAAGTCTGCCTTGGTGCACTGTGTGGGGCTTGCTGCTGGAGGGACCCTCAGGATGTGTTTTGAGGGGGACGATGGCAAACCACTCACCCCCCCCCCCCTCCCGCACCTTACCCCCTTCTCTCTGTTTTCTTTTTGTGTGTGACAAATGCAAGGCCCAAGCGATTGAAGCAGGCAGCGGCACCACCTCGGCACCGCTGGCTGCCGGGTCTGGAAATGTTGACACACGGAGTGGAGTACAGCCCCAGAAACCCCAGGAATCCCCCCCTCCCCCCCACGAGAAGAAGCTGGGCGGGAGGGTGAGGTGGAGCCTTGGAATGCGCTCAGAAGAGTCAGTCACTTATTTACTCGCTGAACTCGGTGAACCCTGCCTGACTCAGCCACTTCCACCACGGCCAGTCTGTCCCACCTCTCTCTCCCACTTTCCTCTCTTGTTTTGTTCTTGAGCCGACCCTCTGCACTCCTCGCGTTCTCACCCCTCCCCTCCCCTCTCCCGCTCCCTTATTGACAGACTCTCAGCTCCTCAGCTCCCAATTGGATGCGGTCTTTTGCCTTTGCCCCAAAGGGAGCCCCCCACCCGCCCCCACCCCACCCACTTTGCTCTGACCCCAGTCACCCGGTAGTTCTCCCAGAAGCTGCAAGATGAGTAATAAAACAAATGTCAGTGGGAATGTGAGTCAGGCTGCAGTGTTTTGCATTGCGGCCGGGGTACAGGAAGTACCACATGCACTTTGGCCTCGGTGAAAAACAATCATTGGCTTGGGGAATGAGTGGACCCCCCCCCCTCCCCTCTCTGAACTCTTTGCTCTGAACAGGTTCATCTGCTTGTTAAACTCCCTGGCTTCACACCTTCTTCCCACGTCTGGAACTGCTGTTTTAAGACGAGAGGTCAGAGTGTAACGACCACATCCTATTCATAGGATGCGTGGGGTCAGGGCTGCGCTAAGGACAGAGATGCAGAGGAAGGTGTGTTGGAGAGTGGAGTTTGGAGGGAGGGGTCAGAGCCAGAGAGTGGTAGAAAAAAAGTCACAACAAATTGTTGAATGTAAAGTCGAGAGGATGAGGAGGAGGGGGAAAAAAAGCTTCTATTCCAAGAAAAGTTGGAGGGTGAGAGAATCAACTTTAGGCGTGAAGTTGAAGTATCAAGTGAACAGGTCAAAATGTCGAACTTTCAGAGAAGTGGAGACTAACAAGAAGATGATGAGAAAACACAAATGCCATTTGTAAACTTGAACAGAGCGTTTAGGTCTCACTCATGATGTTTTACTAAAATTTACTTAGCCTCAGTTGGCATGACTCTAGCCGGTTACAGAGTGTTTCCATCAGTTGCAGCGTCCGTTCCCGCTCCTTTTTTTCTCAGGACCTGCTCAGCAGGCTGTGTCAGGCTGCAAAATGTGATGCTGACAGACTGCCAGCCTCTGATTGGCCAGGGTGGGATGTCATCAGTGCTGTTGTGACAGCTCCTCATCCGCGTATATTAGTCCTACTATATCTGAAAACTAGCTAATGCCGCTAAGTTCAGTGGTGCATTCGTAAGGGCCCATGGTACTTTCTGCCCCAGAGCCTCAACTAACTGTAGACGTCCAGAGGAAGGTTGTGGGGGAACTGGAGGAGCAAGCAGGAAGAAACCAGTGTTTGCCTTCAGCCACAACTGGTTCGCATGACCAACTGACACACAGTGAAGCAACTTCTGTATGCTATTGCTCCTGTATGCACCGGGTTTGTCCATCCCTACTCTCGGGGCATTGTTTGTTTTTGGTGCGGTTTGTTTGCAGAACACTGAGAATAGAGGAAGTGATTGGGTCCGGCTGCAAGTGAGGCCTGATATTTTTTCTATGGGTGTCAGTGGGACATATTTGATTGTTTGGTTCCTGTGCAATTTGGCTTGAAGTTTTACGGTGAAATCCAAACAGCCCCACAGTGCACTAACACTTTAAAAATTAAAAAAAACCTGTGCAAATATACAAAAAGGACAATATCCACCCTGTAACCCCCCTCCCCCTCCCAAAAAAACCCTGCATTGTTATGTGAGTATTTAAAGGATTGGACACTGCAACATTAGCAAAGGACCACAAAATGACAAGGAGCTGCTGCAGGATGAGCCTCCAGTCCCAGAGGTCATCGCTCAGTGTAATTGTGTTCACGATGCCCATCAGGGTCACCTTTGAGCGGTTTCAGGCCCATGCGAGCCAGCGTGGCTGTAACCTCTGCTGGGACACGTGTCCATCCACAGCCACACACACGTCCACTCTGATGGCTCTCGGCGCACTGACGACTGGCACAGCAATATCCAGTACCCAAAAAACTCAGCTTATCATTCGTGACATATAAATGCTCTGGAGCTCGGTTAGTGTTTCCTCTTGTGCCGAACCGCTCGTCATGCTCATGAACTCGCAGGCTTCTGCTTGGAGTCTGCTTTCTGTTGCCGCGCAACCCCGTCACCGTGTGTCCCCTCGAATGACATTTGAACTCGGTCTGTGTTCTCGCCTGCAGCCAAGGAGCACCAGGAAAAGACAGACGTTGCCCCCCCCCCCCCAGACATTTTTCCGAGGCCCTCTTTCCAAATCAAACAGCGGGCAAGTGTGTGCGTGCGTGCGTGCGTGCGTGCGTGCGTGCGTGCGTGCGTGCGTGCGTGCGTGCGTGCGTGCGTGCGTGCGTGCGTTCGTGCGTGCGTGCGTGCGTGTGTGTGTCTTTTGTTTTTCTTTGCGTTTATACTTTTTTCTCGTTGTTTTGACTCCCGGCAGAAAGTAGGTCACAGGCTGACCGGGGTAAAGTATGAGGCAGCAGTTTGCGGTCCTGCCCCCCTGTGGAAGCCCGAGCGCGTCTCCAGGAAGCCTGATGCAGAGGAGACGTTAAACACCCAAGTTCCTGTTTGACATCTGTTTCCAGCGAGTCTCTTAGTCCGGCCTCCGATTTGCCCCCCCACACACGCACACACTCGCTTCAGAGGCACTGGCTCTCACCTAGCCGCTCTACCCGCCAGGTTTGTCGGTTTAACTGCTCCGTGACCCCCAGTCCACTCCCCACCCCTCGCAGGAGCCCAAGTAATTTGTGGTGACGTGCCTGCTGTTGACTCGGCGCCCAAATAAACGAAATTCTGAACGATACAATCAGGAAAGACGGGTTCCTACGCACGCAGCTACCCTGCGAGACTGCAGCCCCTGAGGGCTGTGAATAATTAACCAGGTGTGTGTTTAAGGAGAGAAGCCAGCTCCGTGTATGTGTGTGTACAGTGTATCTGCTCAATGTGAATGATCACAGCTTGCCACTTCACACTGCTTGATCCTCGACTGGACCCTCGATGAATTGATCCACACTCAGAGAGCTAATTCATAATGCCTTTCGGACACTTTTGAAATGCATACAGAGAAAAAAAACTCCCATCATTCCTTGTTTTTGAGACTCATTGGTATAAATGAAGGGTAGGGGTGTCTTGTTTGAAGCAGTCTGTGGCGGTTGACTCTGTCGCCTGACCACGTTAAGGTCATGGTTTTGAACCCGGGGTGGAGCCTGTTTTTGTGGAGGTTGTGAGAGTTTGGGGTCATTTCCTTGGATGCTGGTTGAATACAAAACATGCCTGAGGTCAATTGGTGGCTCTAAACTATCTTTATGTGTGTCTGTGTTTCTCTGTGATGAACTGGCAACAGTCCAGGGTCAATTGTGAGCTGCTGCAGGTTTTTTGTAAAAAGCTGTGTTTTTAAAACCACGATAAACTGTTGTTTGAACAAGGTTGCACAGTGATGTAGAGTTTTCCTGCTCTCACTGATCCCACAGATTTCTGGGCTGAGTATCACCAGGATAAGGCAGGTGAAGAATGTGGCATGGCTGAATGCATGCATCGATGACCAAATCACTGATATAAAAAAAAACATTCAGGCTGGATTTCACCAACTGTTATCTGGAGCAGCAGCTCAGTCAGGTTTTCATGACTTGGCATTCGTTTTCAAAATGTACATTCATTCATGACCAAAAAATTGTTCATATCCCAGTTGAATTTTCTATTAATGTTCAACATTTTTATTTTGCAACATTTTTATTTTGCGATTGTTGGCTTGGACACCAATGTGGAAGCAGTGTGGATCAATGTGGATCACTTACTGAGATTTTTTTTTTTCATTTTGCCATTTGGTTTTGTTCTGTTTTCTGGCTGGGGCTTTTATTTGTCTGAGCATTAATGAGCAAAGGGCACAAGGAACTCCATCAGCCCATCAGCAGTGCTCGCATACTTTGGAGTTTGTTGTTTCCCCCTCGTGACTTGCGGGCGGCTCCAATTCGTTTTTCCGTCATCAAGAAACTGGCGGTAAACCTCCGGCTCGGCCCTCGGCGGGCTTCCCTGCGTACACAAAGGCGAGCAGTGTATTTTTAGCTCCGGGGAGATACTGTGACCCGTCAGACATCAGAGGTACAATTATCTTACTCCTACTACACCTTGCTCCACATGAAACCTTAGCTCGGCTGAAGCGCATCTAAAGACAACAACCCCCACCCTCCCCCACCCCACCTCTTTTCTGAGGTGGGGCCTGAAAGTCAACACGAGTGAGTGACGGAGTCCAGGCAGAGGGCCAGCAGAGCTGAGGCACTGCGTGACATGAGCGGCGCTCCCACCTGGGGTCAGAGCTGCGTCAGTGCCGACTGGCACCATGAAACCGTCCTCATCAGGAATCACAGAAGGCCCTTTGACACATAACAGGCAGTAAGAATTGATGACCTGCCAAAACATTACAGTGAGGCCAAACTCTGATGGAATCACACACACTGTTACTGGACCTAAAAATAATTCATCCACAGATTTGTCTTTGCAAATGTGTAGTTTTTTGGGAGATCATTGGAACGGGTTGTCCTCCGAACAGCCTCCTGTTCGGTCCGCGTAAGGGGGCTTCTTCTTCAGTTGCAGCATGTGACATCGAAGTCAAGTCAAGTTTATTTATATAGCACAATTCATACACGGAGCAATTCAAAGTGCTTTACAAAGAAGGCAGTTATAATCAAATTCATAAGCAGATAAAATTGTAAAAAATTTTTGAGTGATTCTGTTTTAAGACAACCTGGAATTAAATGTTTTGATGAAAAGCCTGAGTAAATAAAATACTTTTGAGGCCTGATTTGAAAGAAGTGACTGAGTCTGCAGTCCTGAGATGATCTGGAATTTGGTTCCAAAGACGCGGAGCATAGTGACTGAAAGCTGCTTCACCTTGTTTGGTTCTGACTCGGGGAACAGTGTGTAACAGTCTTTTTGAGGATCTAAGATGTCTGGATGCTTGATACTCAATGAGTAAATCTGTGATGTATGTAGGTCCAAGACCATTCAAAGCTTTGTAGACCAGTAGTAAGATTTTAAAATCAATTCTCGGACCAAAGGTAGCCAGTGCAGTGATTGAAGCACAGGTGTAATGTGCTCCACGCTCTTTGTGTTGGTGAGGACTCTGGCTGCAGCATTTTCAATGAGCTGAAGCTGTCTGACAGATTTTTTACGAAGACCAGTTAACATGCCATTACACACTCGAGTCTCCTGAAAATAAAGGCGTGAATAAGTTTCTCTGAGTCCTGTTTGGTCAGAAAACCTTTGATTCTTGCAATATTTTTCAGGTGGTTGTAAGCTGATATGTTTACCGTCTTGATGTGTTTATTAAAATTCAGGTCTGAATTAATAATTACCCCAAGATTTCTGGCTTGATTTTAATGGTTGGAATTTGAATCCAGCTTCATCTGCACAAGTCAGAAAATGCTCCACTCGGAGCTGGAATCCAAAATAAAATGATGCAACAAGTTGGCATGTTGGCCTTTTCAAACAGCTTTCGCAAAGGTCTGAACTTTGAGATTTTCCATGCTGGAGTTACATAAAAACCTTGAGGAAATAAGATTGTGAACAGAATATATGGGGTTAGTTCTTCAGGCCATTTTCCAGCTCTAACACTTCTTTAAAATAACAGATGCTGGAACAACGTTTTCAGGTTGTGTAATGTTTTGCATCTCTGGAGGAGAAAAAAAATTGACGGTTAAAAAAATTTGCTTAAAGCACCGGCAAAGGAAAGTTGGAGGACAAACTGATTGTGTTTGGTGCAGCACTGACATTTGGTCCTGCAAAACACCAATGGGTGCTGTTTTTGCTGAAAGCCACAGTGTTCGTCATCAGTCGGCAGATGAAAGCGGCCTCCTGCCCACTCCTCTCCTCGGCGGAGGCAGATATCCTGCAGTGAGGGATGTGATGCAGTTTGATTTGATGAACATGTTTGAACCCTGGTGCATTTTCCTAGGTGGAAACAATGAGAGGTAGCAGTCGTTGCTTACATTTTCCAACAGCTTTTTTATTTTTTTGGGTGGGGGGGGCTGATTCACATTTTCCACTTACTGTAAATCTCCTTGCAGCTGTGAGCTTTTCTCTGTGTGTAATTAGCTAGGAGTTGGCTTGATGCGACAGCAAGCTTCAAAGCTTCGTTATGCACACCTGCCTCCCACCAGTCCACACCGCGTGTGGCACAAGCTGAATCCATACAGATGCTGTCACGCTGTAACAAGTCGATGGCGTTACAGAGAGGTCCGTGCGGCGCCCGCTAACCGAATCACGGTGCGGGGCCTTGGAGGAAGCACTTTGTGCATGCTGGCCGGCGTCTTCCCTAATGATGGCTCGGCTGTACGGCCGATCCCACCACCGGGGATGAGAAGCTTGATTCACTCTGTGTGATTGTGCAGCCCAGGATTTGAGAAACCTCTGCAGTATTGATGCAGCTCCGATCGATGCAGCGGGAGCAGGCAGTTGGAGCTGATTGAAGAGGGGAGGCTGCGAGTAAAATGTGAAAAAAAACTGGTTCTTTGAGTGCGCGTGGGCGTCGGGAGGATGAGATAGGAAGGAACTAGGACGGGGCAGGGGACTGAGGGTGGTGGGAGGGAGGGTGGTGGGTGTTTGTTGTTTGCTGCAGGCTGAGATCAGACTAATCAATAGCAGGGATAATGTGGAGATGAGTAGTATGACATCAATATGAGGCGCAGAGCCCCATTGTGCTGCTCTCCAGGCCGCCCCGTGCTGAGTAAACAGTTGCTCCCTCGGGAGACAGACGCTCATTGATGGGTCCCTCCACATGCCTCCGTGTTTTGTCGGGGCCTGGCGTGCATCAACAGGAGGAGGTGCTACCTGCCAGCCCGGCAGGGGGAGACCTGGCTGATGTGCTGGTTAAATATGAGTGCGTCTTGCTTGATGACGGACGGCTACTCTCCTGTCCTGCCCTTGTGTCTGACTGCGACATAAATCAGAGGGGTCCTTTCGGGGCAACTCCGGTGGCCGATCTGAGTGGTCTTCCCAAGTGTGATGGTCTTCACCGGGGCCTGCTGACCCCACAGCAGATGTTTTACGTGACTCCACCCACCCCACTTTCACCCTCACCAGACCAGAATTCACTGACTCTGTCCTCAAACAAGGACCAAAGTGCATGTGAACAGTTAAGAAGTGGTGCAGTCTGTTGAGGGTTCACGAAGAAACTCTTTGGCAATGGCAAATTTGTGGTAACCCCTCTCACCCCCACTCCCACCCCGTCTAAGGGCACAATGAGCTCAGTCAGACCAATTTTGACAACATTATCACATGTTCACACTTTGTTGGTTGGAGGGCTTGTGATACTGTGATGTTGCCGGCCATTTGGTTGATCATCCACTTAAAGCTAAAATGCACGGCAGCCTGTTTAGATGAGAACACTGTTAAAACTACAGATAGGAGGTGTGTCTTCAGAGGGAGCCGTCACGCATCTCACAGTTTCTACCCATCACAGTCCCCTCCCAAATGTCTGTGTCGGTATTTTTTGCGGGGTCGAAAGCTTGACCAAGTTGGCTCAGCTTCAAACAGAGGGACTCTTCCAGAAGCCGCCCCGTAGGTTGATGAATGACTCTCTGTCCCCCTGTGGTTTATCCAGGAGCAAACTGAGTGGAAAGCATTGGAACGCTCCCTTCTCTCTCTCTCTCCCTCTCTCTCTCTCTCTCTCTCTCTCTCTCTCTCTCTCTCTCTCTCTCCCTCTGTCTCTCTCTCCCCCCCTCGCTTTCTCTTGCTTTCTCCCTCTCTCAGAAGACGAAGGTCTCGTCCTGGTTGTTTCGGATGAACGCACGTGCTGATGGCCTGTGGGTGCCGCCTCACAGTGATTCCCCTTGGGAGGTAGCTGAGCGATGTTCCTGCTGCAATTAATAATGGCCCGTTCGCACCGACGTGCCGATGAAGCCCCCCTGAGTCTTGGGGACGGCTTTGGTTCTGCACAGATTGGCAAATTCCGCGGCATCACCCGGTTACGGGACGTTCTCCTGGGGTCCGTCATCAGGGCGGTTTTGTGTTTGTGAGGATGCGTGCGATGGGTTAATTCATCATGTCCCATCTGCTAATGGGCCAGTGTTGTGACAGCAAACAGCGAACCTGCCACTTCAAATTAGGGTCCCCAGATTTTAGTTAAAATCCCCCAACTGGCAACTTTGTTCGTTTCAGAGGCATCGGCTGCTTGAATTGAACGCACTCACACCTTTCATGTGCATTTCTTTCACATGTGGCTGAATGAATGAACTCTTCAGAAGATCATCTTTCGATGAGTTCCAATAGAAATTGTTTTTTGGACATTTTGGACTGTTTGTTGATGACACAACTCTTTAATTAGAGAAAAATAACAACTGCTCCAGGCAGCTACAGCTGCGATTGGATGAAGGCAGAGTACAAAGAATAAGCACGCATCAATAACAGTTCAGCATAACCTTCTGGCTGTAGGCATGTTCTTTGGCCTGTGGGAGGAAACCCGCACATGCAAAGGGAAAACATAAAAACTCCATACAGAAATCCCCACCATCCACACTTGGGTTCAAATATGGGAATTCAAGTCAAGGGAGAATAATTTTAACCCCCTTTAGCATGTTTTTTTTTTAAAAGTGGGTGTTTCAGGAATGAACACAGAGACCCAAGGCTTGCCTTCATTCACTTTGCAGGTGATCTCCAATTTTTCGCAACAGCAATCTTCTCAGCAGCTCGATGGGGCGTTTCGGTTTCCAGATCCCAAATCATGAATGAGAACGCGCACCGATAACACCGTCAAGGCACTCGCAGTGGAGTAGGCGCGAGGTGTCTGCTGTGCGGTGATATATCTGCCTGATTTAAGGAGTGGATCACATCAGGAGAAAAAAAAACGCTGAGGCAGAAATAATTCACATCTTGCAAGCCGGCGTATTGTTTCATGTTGCGGTGGAAGAACATCAGTGAGGGTGTGAGTGACTCATAAATCCAGCCACTCTCGAAAACACAAAGGGATTCATCGTTGTGAGGGGGAGAGTCAGCAGGACAAACGCGTGGACGGACCTGAGTCGAAGCACGGATTGATAACTACCCGGGATCCTACCCCTCACCTCCCTTCCCGCCCGCCGTTTGCCTCGCCTCGCCCCTCTCGGCGGAGCGAGGGGATGCCCAGCATAATTGGTGGAGCTTTGAAGCGACGCCGCTTCGCTAAGCCTCTCAATTCTGCACTTAGCACTTAACAATGCACGTTTTCTTTCATCTGCAAAGCCAATTAATTTGTGTCGAGGAGTAGAATTTCAGAGGCCTGAATATACTTTCCCTTTATTTTTCTACCTCTTTTTTTTTTCTGCCGGGGAGGAGCGCCATCGCATCACCGCCTGGACAATGCATCCGCTTTGCGTTACGTGTGTTTCAAGTGACAAAAAAAAGGGTATTGCTCTGGAGTTTTTCCCCCCAATGCAATACACACGTATGAATGACACTGCATCTAAGTTTGGCCATAAAAGTATTTATTTGCAGAGGGATTGACCCTGTTGTCTGTCAGCAGGCGACAGACAACAAGTTCTGTCTCGTCACCCGAGGTATTTATTGTGGCAGAGGAGACAAACAGTCCCTGGGAGTCATTCATGCAGCACTCAGATGTACTATTAGACTTGTGGAACATTTTCTGACTCATTTCTGGCTTCCTCCTTCATACTATGACTCAGAGGCACATGGAAAAAAAAGGTTTCAGACTCCACAGCATTTTCGTGCGTGCGTGCGTGCTTGCGTGCGTGCGTGCGTGCGTGCGTGCGTGCGTGCGTGCGTGCGTGCGTGCGTGCGTGCGTGCGTGCGTGTTTGCATGTCTCACTGCACTTGTCTGGACAAAAGGCTGTAACAGAGCAGGGTTCAATTGATCAATTTTCATTCCATTATGTTTGTAGTTTTTCTATTTTGGGGGGGATTTTAGAGGTAACTTCTAGATATTAGCTCATAATCACACTCTTCACCCTTGTACGAGCTTTTTATGTGACTCTGCATCTTGTCTTCTGCCTCAAGCACTCTTCGTAATTTGGCTCCTCTTTCAATTGTCTCTCCAGCTGCAGCTTTGCTTGGATAACACAATGAAAGGAAGTCTGTCACAACGTGTCCTCAGCCTGTCTTTTTACCACAATATCTAAAGTCAGTCATTACCAGATCAGTTATTTGACACCAGCATCATCCTCTCAAAGTGAAATGATTGCACTCCCACATAATCAGTCCCAGAAAATGAACATCGAACAAAGTTAAAAAAAAACATTTTCGAGTCAATTTTGTATTATTCACCAAGCTGCGAAGCAGGAAGCCATCACCTGCAAAAGAAGGCACCAGGTTCTTGTAGTTTGATGCCAGCTCTATCATTTAAACCCCTGCAAAGTACAGAATAAGATGTTTCCTGCTTGAACGAGAGATGCTTTGACACACTGACATCCACCTGTGTACGCTTGTGCTGTGTATGAGTGGAGCTTGTCAGGTGAGAGTGTTCCTCTGCAAGAGATGGAACGCACATGTTGCCACTATATTTCCTGAAATCCTGTCGTCGAAAAAAAACCCAACTATCTGAATGTGGCTGTTGCACAAAAAAATCACTGTACATGTTTTATTTCATGAATTATTAATTCAAACATTTGGAAGTTACATTCATAAAATATAGATTTGTTTATAGATTTGTGGTGGGTTCATGCATCTATTAGGGTCTTAATTCTGTCAGCCCCCCTCTGCCCCCTGTACCCATCAGGCATCAAAGCCTTGCAGATTTCACTTCGAGCTTTTAAAAATTCCACTTAAGCAACATTTTGTTTTTGGGTTTTTCTCATTTTGCTATCGATATGTTCCGTATAGTGTGCATGAGTGGAAATGCGGTCCTCTTAATGCTCCTTCATTATGCAACGAGTGTTTTCTCACTGCTCACGTCCTTCTTTGTCACACAGCTGTTGGACTTCATGCCATTGAAATTAGCTCTGTTCCATGGAGCTCTGCCAATGGAACTCTGAATGGAACGGGAACCTGTTGTGCTTCTCTATATTTGAAGCACATAGTTAACAACACAGTGTCAGCTGTTTCTATTGATTGGTCAGATTGTCAACCAAAAAAAAGGTCAAATTGGGGGGAAGTCTTGCAAGCAAGATGTTTGTTCATACCAACTGAAAATTATCCATATGCAGTCAAGAAGATACTGATGTCAAGTTACCAAAAAAAACCTTTTGTGTGGCCTCAGACCCCAAGTTTTTCACAGGCCAACCCAGAGACACCACGTCTCTGTCCAGTCCCTGGGTGTTACATTAGGTTTTTTTTTACTTGGCCTGGGTCATCAGTTAACTTCCTGAGCCGGTGCCCAAACTTCCTCTGTATCTCAGTTAGAGTTTCCTTCAAACCGTTCATACCAGGAGCAGAAAGGTGTGGCAGAGCAGTGCCCAGCAGGTGGTCATGGTTTTTAGAGGACTTGTCGGATAGTGGGAGCTTTCACTTTTCCCATTCTGATCTCTGTGTGGTCTGGGGAGGAGAACCAGCAACCTACTTGTTTCAAGATGACTCCTCTAACCTCTAAATTGGCACTATTCTCTTTGGGACGCTGTACAGGGAAGTTACTATGCTGATAGTTTTCAATATGTAAATCATTAACAAAGGCCTATGAGGATAAGGTGATTTTGTGAATAAAGGGCAAAACCTTGACTGGAGAAAAAGGACTTAATAGATTAGTTGGATCCTTAACATCAAGGTGGTCCAGAGTGTTTCTAAGGGGTGTCATGAAGGCCCCAAATCACCACTGCTCCCTCATAGCTAGTAATACCACAACAGGAGCCTGGACGTCTCACATGGGCTCAGAGACATGTGTGGCACTGTGTTGTTCTATTTTCTGTGGGAATGGGGAAGTGAAATTGAGTCCAAGTGCCCCCCCCCCACTGGCCCCCACCGTGGCAACGAATGTGTGTGAGCCTGGGTGTAAGAATGGGAGGGGATACATGTCCTGCCCCAACCCCTGGTGCTTTGTGAGCTGCTCATGAGGCTCCTCGACTGTCCCACAAGCCCCCCTTCCCGCCGCCTCACTCTCCTACGCTGTGGGACAAGTGTTTTGACAAGTACGAGGAACTGTAAAAAAATAATTAAAATAAAAAGTTACAATTTGAATGTGGAGGCATGCAGAATAAATGAAATACCGTAGAGCGTTTTTTTGCTGACTGTCTCCGTGTTATTGAGTCACTGTAGAAGGGGATAAGTCCTCAGCCTCAAACAATGACGAGAGCAAAGCTCCCTCTCTGTCTTTGTGAGGCCAGAGCTGGAATGCAAAGCAGATTACATCAGCTCTTCCCTCAAATAACCTCTCGTCAGCCGAGGCCTGTTGCAGTGTGCCGTGACTCACTCTGGGGCCGTTGCCTGGACAGGTGAAGTCTGGGCTTAGGTTGTTGTGCTTTCTAACGACTCCTGCGAGTGAAGGGAGGTGGAAAGTTCACCGTTAAGAGAGGGCCAGAGGCAACAGCGAGTCATGTTTGTGCCAGGCCCTCATGCTGTGTATGTGCCAAGACACCTGATCTTTCGCTCTGACCCATTCCCAAGGAACGCGGAGCAGACACACTTTCAAGCGCCACACCAAGGGAGTGCTGGTTGAAACAGTTTACAAAACTTTTGCATGGTCATTACGCACTGTCTGCTGTGAAAAAATGGAAATGCATACACTCATCTGTGGCCTGTGAAAACTGTTTAGCTTTTGTAAAGGTGTGGCATCTCACTGGTCTGTTCTGCTCAACAGGCTGGATGTTACCTGACATTGAGTAGAAGGAAATCTGTGACAGATTGACTCTCATCTTTTCAACATAGTTGAAACCAACACATTTTGAAACCACCAGATAATTGAGTGACTGAGTGTAATTTGACACCAACATCAGCATTTTTCCAGCTGCTAATGACAGTAAAGAAAAAATCTTCACAGAAGGCCACATTCTACAGCATCCAGAAACTCTGAATGGCAAGAGTTTAGTACCAGTATCATTACATCAACAGCATGAACGACAAATACTCAATTGAACTGTGTTTTTCTTTTTGATTTTTCCCAGCATGAATCTAAACACTCAGATAAAACCCCAGACTCTCTTAAAGGGCCAACCACAGATGACAATTGAACGAAATGAGTCGCTTGTTCCGTGAAGGATCCCGTCATCCTGCAAACGTCTTCTGTGTGGAACTTATTTTCAGGTATCCTGCTCGCAGACAGGCTGACATTTTCCTCGCTCTTGAACTTTTTCCAACAGGATTCCTGTATTCTCTTCCTAACTGAACCTTGAACCTGTGAGACTCTGTCCCCAGTACCCCCACCCCCCTAGCCTGACACGAGAAGCTGCGCCTCTCCGCTTAGGAATTCCGAGGAGGTGACGGGGTTGAAATGCTTGTGTACCTTTGCGCCGTGGCATCACGGTTCAACAATCCCGATCAGTGGCTCCACGGGAGCAGAAAATGACCCTGTCTACTTAGGCGTTATGCTGGATGACATTCACGGGCCGAGGCAGGCGTGTGCATCCACGGGCTTATTGAGCTCGTGCAGGCTGCAAGTCGATGGCCGGCTTTACATTCGAACATATTGAGCCCTGGGAATGGGGGAAGGGGGGGAGGCAAGGGTGCGGGGGAATCGGCAGGATTTCAGCAGGGATGGAGGGCAGCAGGGGGGGGGGCAGCTGGTTGGGGTTGAATACCTGCTTCTGACACGTGGAACAGTGGCCATTCATCACTTCCCCCGGAAAATAAATCACCTGCTATCATGTTATCCTTCAATATTTGCTCTTATCCCCACAGTGTGGAGGGTTCAGCCAGGCTTTGCATCTCTGAACAACCCTTTTTTTATTTCTCATAAAGTGCGCTCCTTCTGCTGTTGCACATGCTTGCCTGCAATGATTTACACACACACACACCACCAGTATTACATGCAGAACACACACTTCTGCCGTGAACCTGATGTGGTTTTCTGATTCATAGAAGCAGCTAATGTTTGATTTGGACTTTGCATTGTAATCTCTAAGGCCCTGCGCCAGGTCTACTCATTCCTGTTGCGTTGAGGTAAATCTTGTTTGGCTGTATGCTTTCCACTACATTCCCTTTCTGTTTCCTAACCTGTAATGGCACAGCGACGTGAAACCTTCGGTGTCACTCCGTGGAGAATCAGTATAGCCTGCAGTCTGCTGACATCGCAGATTCAACTTGGAACTGTGGCCAAGAAGGTCCCAAAACAAGGAGCTTGCGCAGGTACTGTACCTGAAAGGAAAACCAGGCGGTCGGGCTGAGTAGGTGCTCATGAAAAAGTGCCCAGAGGTCAAACAAACCTGTGAAGTTGTTCCTTTCTTTGGTTGGATGTTGAGTATTCTGCAGTCAAGTAAACGCAGCTGTTGAAGGGAAGCAGGTTAACTGACTGCAAGGGTTCTTGCCACGTTCGCCTCGCAGATGTCTGAAAGTCTTCAGTGATGGTGTGAGAACAAGTTTGTACATTGCGATGTCCCGCGTCAACCCCTCAACAGATCAGCAGCAACTCTCTGCTGGCCTGTGGAATCGAGTCTGAGTGACACACTGAAAACCCTTGAAACTTTTTTTGCGGGGGGGGGCATTTTTCTGCTGAAATCCCCTTCCCTTAGCAGCTCTGATTCATCATCCATAATCATGGTGGTAGCTGTCCCATGAATGCCCTCATGTTCCATAATAAGGCTAACACGTACATGCAGCATATCAGTTTTCATAACCATGACTGCGCGTTGCCAAGAGCGCCGCTCATAATGGAAATATAAAGGGCAAAAATAATGACAGATCAGACATAAACCCAGCATACATAAAGCTTTTTATGTTTATTTTTTGTCATCTGGCCAGTCTGGGCCATTATAAATCCATTGACGGATTAGGCGGCTAAAAATAGCCTCTTACGATAGGGGAATTAGTGCACAGCCTAAACCATAAACAAACGAGTGGCAATTTCTCGGCGGCCTTGTCTGCCAGCATTTCAGGGAGTAATTTGCGGTGCATGGAGAGGTTGACCTCGGTCAGGAAACAGCGGCGGGATGAAGGAGAGCCATTTAGCTGCATTTGGAGCTTAAGAGCAGGCCCCCACGCCGGCCGCATCCACTGTGCGGCAGCTGCACAGCCGCAGACGGGCTAAAACGATTAAGACCACTCGGGCGCAGAGATGTGCATCAATCATGCCTTCCAAGAACTGTGTGCCACTAAAAAAGTCCAGCGTGCTCCCCGCAGACCGGCGTCCAACCTGTCATTTCAGCCAATGCTGTCTCCCTCCTCTGCAAATAGCCAGAGCTGGCGTCGGCATTTCTCATTTTTCACCTCGAAGCCCGCGGAGGGCTCCTCAGGGTTCGACCAAGATGACGGCTGGCGTCCACCCGGTAACCAGTGGACCGTCTGCTTCCGCATTCGACTTCGGCGCTGAGTGAATGTGATGGCGGATGTCGAGCTCCCGGTCAGACGAACTGGGATGCGGACACATAGGTGCCAAGTCCAATGGGGAAGGTTTTATTGTGAGAACAATTTGGGAGAGCTTGTAAATCCTGCATCCAGCTCGTGGATGAAAACACAGCTCCAGCTGCTGGATATTAATTGTTTTAGGAGTTATCTAAAAAATGGCGAGAACAAAATCACTTCCAAGAATTTCATACGTACATTTCCTCCAGGAAAAATAATTACAATATTCCTTGAGGAAAAACACATTTTTTTACTTGCAATTCTGGCTTTTGTCATGTTGTCACTGAAAGAATCAAAGTGTGGCCCTATTTGTCCATCAGATTCCTTCTAATAGTCAGGCAGTAAGCCATATTTGCAGCTTAACTGAGCTTGTTTGCTGACCTCTTTCAGTCTTTCGTATAATTTAGCAACCAGTGACTTGTATCACAGGCTGACATGACAAATTCTTGATTTTTTTCCCTTCTTTTCATGTGTGAATTTCGGCTACTTCTGTACTTGGAGACGAATCGGCTTCAAAGACATGACACAAGCAGTTTGCGTTGCCTTGTTATCCACCGTCGCACCCTCAGCCAAATGATTCTTTTTTTTTTTGATCCATTGTTACCGGAAGGAATATTGATGAGTGCAGCTGTAGGAACAAACACATCAGCCCTCTTTACACCACTACAAAAACAACATTGAGACGAGGCTGCAACTGTAACACACTCAGACTTTAACATAAACCATTTGCATATGAGTAATCTGACACCCCCCCCCCCCTACAGATTAACTGGTGAAGGCAATAGAGCATTAGATTTTCCCTCTGGCCTCTGTTTTCATGTTGGGTCTCCAAAGGGAAATCTGCACTGTGTGTGTGTGTGTGTGTGTGTGTGTGTGTGTGTGTGTGTGTGTGTGTGTGTGTGTGTGTGTGTGTGTG
>JASSRZ010000020.1:13466736-13501280 GCA_032164315.1 Malacoctenus gilli
GCACGCACGCACGCACGCACGCACGCACGCACGCACGCACGCACGCACGCACGCACGCACGCACGCACGCACACAGATTTTAAACTGCAGCTTGTGTGTGTGTACTACTGATTACAGCTCATTAAACATACATCTGTCCTCCCTCCCTGTACAAAGAAATGTTTTGCTTGATCTTTGATGGATAAGTGCTGATTAGCCATTTGACACGACACTCTGGCCTCACAATCATTGACTTTGTCTGCATGACCACAGTTGCAGATCAAAAAAACATCCCTAGCGATTAGACGTCTTTTTTTCTTCTTTCTCTCTATTTTTTTTTCTTCCAGGAACTGGAACACCCTGTTTTTCCATCTTGATGACATTGCACATTTGCTGGTATTTGATGGGTTTTGCAATCGTGTCATGAGTCGAGGTGGTCAGGGAGATGTGTCGGTTACACATCTGTCAGAGAGCATAAGGGTCAGTGCTGAGGCGTCGATGTGACCAGTGGTACAGGGAGGAGGAGCAAGATTACCTAATAACCGGGGGTGGGGGGTTTAACCATAAGCGAGGGGCTCCGAGCCCACCTTCATTTATATTCTATGCTGCAGCGAGCAGCTCGAGCCCCATCAATCCCTCCCACCTGATGATCCCCCCTCTGACGTATGCGAAGAACCATGTTCCTGACGAGCTCCACACTTTGCAGCACTTTTCAATGAGAATCACTGAAGACCACCTTCGATGCAGGAAATATAGGACGAGCTGTCAGTGTGGACACATCTGCAGACATCTTTGATGTCGGTAGGCTTCTGTTTAACCGCTGAAAGGAGAACATCATAAATTGTAAATGCGTGAATGAATATCTAATTCATCTCTGTGACTGATGAGCTTCTCTCACTACAACCGCCCTCAAATCTCCCCTTCAGAAAGTCTGCGGAACCTCTTTGTGATTTGCCGACCATTCAGAGTATATACAAGCAACGAGTCACAGACGCAGCTTGACAGCATTAAAAGCAGGGGACCTTCAAATTTAAAGCAGTGGGAGTATCCCATATCAGTTTTCACATTTGTACATTCATGCGATGACTTGATGAATAAGATGAGTAAGTAACAGTTTTACTGAAGCAACAGCTCACCAACAGGAAGCTATCGTTTCAGGCTGGGGACAAAGAGTGTAACAGAATACCGCACGGTTGTCTGGTTCATGTTGCGTTCACACTGGCATGTTTTTTTTTCTTATTTAAAATGCCTCCATGGGTGACAGTCATAAGGCCAGACGCATAATGTTTCTTAGTTTCCTGTCCAAATGCCCGGAGGTGCCGTTCCCGTAAACACGATACCCCCCCTCCTTGTCAGGTTTTGGCGGGGAAAGGTCGGGGCCACGTTGATGTCATGCTTGAGGTCATTCAGTGCGCTGCGCCTCAGGAACGAGTTTGTGCCTCACGGCCTTCATTGAGAACTCTCTTCGGGCTGGAACAGCAAGAACGAAGGCTGCCAACCATAGTGACAGATTGTAGAACGCCAGTGCAGAGAGACAAAAATCTGACCCTCTTTGAAATCTTTGACCCTCCTTCTCGGCAAGCACAGTGTCTTTAATATCGACACGAAGTGTTCCTATTTGAAAGGCTCCGCCTCCTAAATTGGTGCAGAGAATAAACACATGAGGCAACAGTGATGCCCCCGACTTGCTGTTTCCCTGTGTGAGTGTCTGTTTTTACAACCTCCAAACTGGCACCTGTTTCCCTCAAAAAGCCTTCCCTGGACCACCGAGCACCCACCCCCCCCCTCCGACAACAATTTTGAAATCCCTTAAGTTATTGAGGGGATTTTGGTGGGTTGTGATGGGTCGGGGGGGCTTTCTCCCAGCATGATAGTGACAAAATACATATGCACCCCGTGGCTCCTTGCAACAAACAAAAATTGGTCTCAACCGCCGCTGCTGTGGCCTAATAGCATTATCCATGGAGCCGGTGGAGTCAGAGGGAAGCCAATGTGCACACTGTGTCACTGTGTGCAATTAGAGGAGAGGACTGCAGCCAGATGACTGTAATTACAACAAGGATGAACATGGTTTTAATTGGAATTATCAAATTAGGCCACGGCAACAAATGCCCTTGGAGGGTGCGCAAGGCAGCAAATGTCAGTGAGCCGTGCGCCGAGGAGGATGTTGTTGATGATGATGGTAGGGTGAATGAGGAAGATCAGCCCATCGAGTGTTTAACCAAGTATGGCCACAAAGCAAAGTCACTCTCAGTTTGGTTTTTTTTATGTCGAGGTTTCATATCTGCCAGTAAACAGTTTACTTCCCTCTCAGCCTTCAGTTGAGTTTCTGTGTTCTGTTTGACTCTGGTTTGAGCTGCAATGGGACACGCCCACATTCACTCTGAAATTCGAAATCAGATGAAGACTCTGCTTCCTTCTGTCAGCCCGATATTTTGGCTCCCGCCCTCACTCTGATCAGTAAAACTTAGGTGATGGCTTTTCATGTTCAGTCGTCAGGGATGTCAGTGAAAGGTCGCCGTCTCTCAGAGTGCTGTCACTTTCGGTCACCTTTACCCACAAGGAATACTCACTAAGTTTGCTGAATGAGGTCATCGTGAACTAATATTCTGTCTCACTTGTTTTTTAAATGAGTCGACTAAAGGGGGGGGGGGCTGGTTGGGTGAAGCATCCGATTCTCTGAAAGCTTTACGTTGGTGACTAACACAGTCGGAGGGAAGTGTTTCATGACCTTAAGTTTTGAGTTGCAATGGCTGTTGATGATTGGTTGCAGGGATATTGTTAATTTGGCATTAATTTGCCTTACTGCTTCGGTGTCGTGGTGTCTGATGTTGCTACAAATGCTCAGAGTGACTCAAACTGTTGAAGTTTGCCAGCCATCGTCACTTCAAAACTCCACATTTGCCTCAAAAAGGAGAAATTGCAGCTTATCGTTGACATTTTCTGTTTTTTCCTGTGGTGAATATTGTTTCTCTGATACCTGTTGTGCGTCAGGTAACATCCTGTTGAAGAGCTGTGAAAGGGGTGATTCATAAAAAGCGTCGTCTGAGCAGCGACTCAGTTCGACTGAGGAATTCGTCACACACAAGGTGCCCCACAAGCACACTCCCACAGCGCGCCTTGCGAAAGGCTCCCAGTGCTGGGAAGTGCCGGCGTCCGCGGCGCGGCCTCAGCCTGCGATGCACTCGTGTTCTCATCGCTTTTGCGCTGTGGCCGACAGCATTATGTTAGTGGGGAAGACAGGAAGAGCGTCGGGGAGGAATTATGTGTGTGCTATGGAATGACGAATGATGTTTTCCCATGACAGGAGCAATCACGCCTCCACCTGCTTGGGGGTACGCCCACTTGCCCCTTTCCTCCTCCCCCCTACATGACCCAGCTCCGCCTCTGAGTCTTTATTGGGGGGGGGGGGGCGGTGACACAGTGCAGTGTTCTGTCACACATTACCAAGTGTAAGTGTGCCTGGCTCCTCATGAAAACATGCGAAAGCAGACTCAAAGTTATCCAAACTACCCCAGAGTGTTTCCATGGAGATAATCAGTGGCACTTGTTAAGAAAGTAAAACAAAAGAGAGAGAGGGGTAAAAAAAAGCACGGCTGACAAGTCATGTGTGAGAGGAAAGGGTGTGACGAGGGTGGGGCCTGTGGAAACACTCGCAGAGCTGCAAGTGAAACACAGCATTATCTCCTCACAGCTTCAAGTGAGAGAGTTTCGCGCTGAAACACTTCACCAATTAACCAGTTTGTCAACATCGTGTCCATTTACAATTCTGATGAGGGGTCACGTGGCTGCAACGATCATTCATCAGGCGAAGGAGGCAGACAGTGGTTGCATCTGAGCCTCTCCAATCCAAGTCATATCAGAGCAAATTAAAGGCCTACTTTTTCCCCTTTGCAAATTGGCACTGAGCATTGAACTGATCCTACCATTGGGTAGAAAGTGAGAAGAGTCGAGCTGAAAGGATGGCAGTGGAGGGGCTCCATACAAAGTCCCCCTCAGGATTCTGCCTCCCCACCACAGAACAAACGAAGAGCTGGAGGTCTCAGTGGGAGAGCCTGTCAGCGAAAACAGCTGCAGTAGCTGTTTCACTTTTGGCTGCACCATTCACTTAGTTTCTTATTTTTCTTATTTTTTGTTTTTCTGCTGAGCTCTTCATTGCAGCATCTCGCTCGTGTATTCGCTGCTTCAGTGAATAATTAATAAATGACAGTGAGAAAGATCAATATCGATCCAGTAAATATGATGAAGTGAGGGATCAATGAGAGAGACAGCAGTAGGCCTCGTATGGTCGCTTGTCTCGCTGGGACAGACAAAACGATATCTATGCTAAATTGTTCCTTTCTGTCAAAGGTAACAAACCAGCAGGTAGAGGCAGCACAGAACATACTGAGAGCCGCAGCAGGATGCAATTACCTATGCGGGAACGCGTGTGGGCTGCTGCGTTGCATACCCTTTAGGAGGTGCGCCGCAGCCCGGCGAGCATGTAATTGCTGTGAAGGGGGCTGGGGGTGGGGGGGAGCGCTCACGGTGTCTCCAGCTGCATTAGTCTCCGCCAGCTTCCCCCTTGGATCCACTGGCCACGCTCCGGGATCAGCTGGGTGCCGGGCGTGTGCGGGCTCATAACCGTTACGGTGCGCTCTTGATCTGCTACCCGCACAACGGTGATTCGCAGTTCAACACGAAAAGGTTGGCAGCACCGACAAGCAGCACCAACAAGCAGCACCGACAACTGACCCGGCGAGAATAAATGCAAAAATACCCCCCCAAAAACAGGAAAATCTCCTGCAGCCATCAGCACTTCTAATCAAAATTCAGCCACAACCTGCTATTTTGCGGTACGTGCGTGCGTGCGTGCGTGCGTGCGTGCGTGCGTGCGTGCGTGCGTGCGTGCGTGCGTGCGTGCGTGCGTGCGCGCGTGCGTGCGTGCGTGCGTGCGTGTGTTGGAGGGACTGCGTTTGTGCATCTGTGCGGATTGTGTTTGTGTCATGCTTGCATTTTCCTTCCACTGCGACATCACCATCTGAAGTTCTGCCAATGCGAATGTGCATTCCAGGGTCCAAATAGCATGTTTGGATTGCTCTGAACCTCGCAACCGCATCTGGAAACATTATTCTTGGGAGACAGGTCATTATCCCAGGAAACCAACTGAGACATGCTTGTTGGGAGAAAGTAAATTGTACAACAGCCGCACAAAGCCACGCCGTTCCACGGCATCCTGCGGCCGGCCTCGAAGAGCATTGCTGCGATAGTGTCGCAGACGAATGACCTGGAGTTGACAATCGGCTCACTTCCTTTTGTGGTGGGTCGTAGCGTGCACTGACAGGCGTCAAGAGCTTCTTCACAGCAGAAACGACTCCAAACAAAGGGGTTTTTCTGTCAATGACTCCTTTGAACCTAGAGTCAGTTCCGCTACAAGCCGAGGTCAGACGTTTGGATGATGAGTTGTTTTCCACCTTTCATCTCTGGAAGCAAGATCCGACACAGTCGCGACAGCAGTGGTCTGCCGGGGGACTCTCCAGTCAGTCGATCAGCCTCATCCCCTGTCGCACTGTCAACTGACGTTTTCCAGATGATTTTTTAGTACTCCCCATCACGAGAGCATAAGACTTAGCCAGGTCGGAGTGTCAGGCCACAGTAAAGGTTATAGGTCAGCTGTGGCGTGGCAGTGGCAGAAGCCTTGGTCTACTGTTCTTTACCGGGGAAATCTTTAGCAGGTCTTCTTGTGTTTGTGGGAGAAAGTAGAACTCAAATCATAAGTGTCAGTATCATTGATGTCATTAATTTAGGCAAGTTTTTTTTCTATTGACCAGTTAGGTCAGAAACCCTCTGGATGTGAAGACAAAAACAGAGAAATCTGAAGAGCTTTTAAACATGGAAAGCTCAGATTATCTTATAGACACCAGTTTGGACAGGATGCTTTTTTGTAACCCAACAAAGGTGAATGCTTGGTTTTATCTGAAGTGAAATTACAGCCAGGAGTCCCTGAAACTGCTGCACATTCCCTCTGCAAAGAATAAGTGAAGTCTCCAAAAAGGCTCATCCAAGTTGAGATTTCGAAGATGTTGTTCCTCAAAGTCCCGCCTTCAGTGAGACCATTGAACCCTGACCTGCGGTCGCCTGGAAGATAGACAGCCTCTGTTCTGTCTCCTTCCAATGAGCATTCGTCTCTGACGACATGCGTGCTGACACGAGCGCTTCAAATTTAGTGGCCTCCGCCTGGTTTTGCACACCCCACCCAACCCTGCGATGGAACCGGAGTCCCTGGGTGGACCAGTCTCCACTGGACTGACATTCTCTGGCAGCTCGCGGCCCGCCCGATGCGTTCAGTCTGTCACACGAGAGCAAGAGCTCCCATCATCACTACTGTTCCACTTCACCCCAGCCAACGTTTACTGGGTATTCATCTGAAATTAACTCTGACAGGCTCTCTTGTGTCGGGGCAGTCCAACTACGTTCTGTCAACTGCGAGTACACAGATGCAAACTCTCTCTTTCTATTCGTCAGTGTGCTGCATTACATCACTGTGTTTTCCTAGGAAGTCAACCCCCATTTTTCAACTGGGATGAGGCTTGTAGCTGATGCTTGTATGTCATGTTGGTCACTTTTATGATTCATAATATCAGCCTAAAAGGGAGAGACGATATTGGAGAAATTGTCAGTCTGGATTCGTGTGATTACTCTGACCACTGCAACATAATGATATTTCAGATGTTTAACCTGTATGCCCATTTCACCAAGTCTTTTTGAAGGAATTAATAACATCATGTTTTGTTTTTTTCCTTAGAATGACAGTTCCCATCCTCACCTAAGTTTCGAAACCTCTATGAATTACTTACTGGAACACCAGCTGAGAAATCAGCCTTTATAGACTTTTGTTTCTTTATCAAATGACAAGTATGTTGGTGGGAATAGTCAGTTGAAATGGTCATCTTTTTTTTTAAGGTAATTTTAGGTTCGACAGTTGAAGCAAGCAGGTTGGTATTTTAGCTTCGGAAATTAACCTATGTGGTCTTTTTCATGACACGATCAGCAGATTAAAGCGAACACTTGAAGTTGAACAAGCTAAAGAAGGTTGCTTTTATAATGTAGAAAATCAACCTTTAAGGGTTTTTCTACATAAGGGCCAGTATTTCCAACGTAGCTGCCTGTTAGTGGAATTGTAATGTACAACATTAAAGGTTGTGAATCCTTATTCAGCTCAGAGAAACTGCCCACCGTTGTATCTGAACTTCATGAGGAAGGGGGGGGGGGGGATTCAATGAAACGGTAGTGCCATGAAAACGGACTTGGCAGATTTAGGATGTGAAACATGTGAGTTCAACACCCACTGAAGCTTCTGCTCCACTGGGGTGACAAATTAGACAAAAAAAAACATCAGATCTGTGCGGCGCAGCAAGGAAACCTTCCAACGAGATGGGCTCCCCTCGTGATGCTGCCTCACTGTGCACGCAATGCTGCAAAACACAAGATACTCCCAAGTGGATTGACTTAGTTCAAGTCCAGAAAAATTTTCTCACACTAAAAATAAAGCATTTATCACCAAAAGTTTTTTTATTGCTTATACACTAAGTATATCATTTTTTTCTTTGCTTGTTGGCATCTTTTCCCCAATTTTTTTGTTAGCTTGAAATTCATTTTTGAAGAATAAAAAATAGACCCTGAAACAAGAAAGAAAATATTTATTCCTTAGGCTTATTATTTAAGTGTGATAAGGATTTAAATTAAATGAAACGAGATTAGTGAAATTGTGTCTTTTGCAGTAAATGCTTTACACTTTATTTCGGAGAATTAGCGCCACCAGCTTTTCACAAGGAGTGCACTCGCAACTCACTGTATGCGATGACAGGGCGATATGAATATACTCCTTTTTTAAAGCGTATGTCGAAGTCATTTGAGCTTCTGTTCAGTCTTCCAGTGAATGGAAGCTGTGCAGTAGAGAGCCTCCCTTCACACTATTTTCCACCCTTTTTTTTTATTTACCCTGTGAGCAAACGTCCCTCTCATGAGCTGGGCTCCCTGCTTGAAACTGCCACCCGTACCCGCATGGCTCCACAACCCCCTTCAGACTTTGAAGGCAATGGCGAGCGTCATGCGTTCGCAGGTACAGTATGATTGTGCGTATCTGGCAGGAAAAAGGGACAGAAGTAGAAGGGAGGGAGTTCCTCATTTCATGTGGCACATTTTTCTTCAGCCGGAGGAGTTTTCATTACTGATCTGCCAGTCTTTTTGGTTGTTTGGTCGTGATCATCAAAAGGAGTTTGTCTCTGTCGTATACCTCAGGGTTGGCTCATACTAAACTCAATGAAAACCAATCAATAATAAAGGGAGCACTGAGAGTAACTTAAAAAAAAAAAAAAAAAAAACGAATTTGGAGCCCTTCAACAAAAGGATGAAGTCATTTCATGCCAAGGCATCTGTTTGTGTCCCCTCCAGTGACACAGTGGTGCACATCTGAGCAAGGTTCTAAATGCGACAAGTTGAACAGATGTCAAAAGAGAGCTTCTATCATTCATTTGAAACTTTAGGTTCGACACAAACCCACATACAGCAGGGGAAACGACTTGGCACATGCTGCTGTATTATAAAGGCCCTTTGAGCAAGTTGTGTGCGTGCGTGCGTGCGTGCGTGCGTGCGTGCGTGCGTGCGTGCGTGCGTGCGTGCGTGCGTGCGTGCGTGCGTGTGTGTATTTGTGTGTGTGACTGAGTGACTGATTGAGGGGAGATAGCCTGGCGGCTGTCATTGCAGGGCAGGGCGAGCAGAATGGAGCGTTTGGCAGGGGACACCATTCCATAGGGGCACATGCTGTTACCTTGCCAGATCTTAGCCTCTCAGGGCTTCAGTGTGAAGTTGCGCTGTCTTACCATGACTGCAGAGTTGAAAAACTTGATTTGTTGTCAATTTTTGGAAGAAATCCAAACCAAAGAAGCTGTAACGATTAAGGCAAAAGTTAGACTGAAAGTAGCTGCAGTGTTTGAAGTTCACAGGTCCTTAAAGAAAATGTTTTGTTATAAATCTTGGTTGCTGCTTCTTGTCTGCAAGACTCTTTGATTCCTCCAAGGAAACAACAGAATGAAGGAATGTTTATAGCATCTGTACTATTGTACTCCCGTCTAAAATACCCATGCTGCTGGCGCTGAGAGCAAGTCTATGCATTGGACTCCAAACGCTATAGTCATACTGCCTTCAGTTTAGCTGAGGTCGAATCGTGAAAAGCAGTAAAACAGTTGCTCTTTAGTATTTTCTCAAAACGTTCTCTCTTCATCAGACCCAAAAGACAATTGTCATTGAGTTTCAAGGTTCCAGTGGAGAAGATGGGCATAAGGGTGGCATCAGGGGGTTTGAAAAGCAGAGAAACAATGCCTTCGGTGCATACATGAAATTGCCTGGTTTCATCACCAAAAACACCCACATTCAGAAAATACATTTGTTATAGACTCAAAGGAGCAAGCCAAGTCAGTCAGACAAGAGGCACAAAAGTGTCTGCGGCAGACTGCCACCGAAGGGAACTGGGGGCGGAGGGGTGGTGGAGTGCATGTGTGTGTGTGTGGGGTCGGGGGGTTATGTCAGCCCTGCGGTATGCGCTCTCACTAGGCCCAGCTGTAAGCTGACCCCCCTCTGTTGTGCTTCTATTTCCAGGGCGTGAGCGGAATGTCCGTGGATGAGAAGCCTGAAGCCCCCATGTACGTGTATGAGTCGACGGTTCATTGTACCAATATCCTCCTCTGCCTCAACGACCAGCGGAAGCAGGATATCCTGTGCGATGTGACTGTCCTGGTGGAGGGCAAGGAGTTCCGAGGGCACCGGGCCGTCTTGGCTGCCTGCAGCGAGTACTTCCTGCAGGCGCTGGTGGGCCAGACGGAGAATGGCTTGGTGGTCAGCCTCCCTGAGGAGGTAGGTGCACCCTGACTGGCCATGTCTTGTGAGGGTGGGAGGCATAGTTGGGGCTGAAAAAGAACTTGGAAAAAAAAATCAACTGGCTCAACAAAAAACATCAGCACAAAGACATCCGCTTTTTGAGAAACTGATCGTAGAATATCAGCTTAATGTTTAATGTTTGGCTTCACTGTCATGCTTTAAGCGCTGAGAAACTGGTCAGGTGTGAAATTAGATTGATTTATTATAGTTGTGCAAAAGACACATAGATATTAGAAGTAATGTCTGAATGTTGAGTCGAAATGGAATGTCAAGGGATTAAAAGTTCTTCATCATTCATCGAAACAAAAGGTTGAAATATATAAATCTAAAGTATAATGTAAATATAATTTAATGATAATATAATAGAGTTATTCTTGGTTGGGGTACTAATGTTGAAATGTCTCTTAGCACAAAGACAGAAGCATCTCCAATGCTGAGACACCTCCCTCTTGAATCGAGGCCCAATTCTAATCCTCACCAGCACTCTGTGTGTGCGTGTGCGTGTGCGCATATGCTTGTGTGCATGTGTGTTTGTCCCTTTCCATAGCTTGTTTTTTTGTTTCTTTTTTGTTTCTCTCTTGTTGTGAGACCTTCCAGCAGCAGACCAGAGTTTCAATGTGATCCTCTGCTTTGCAGCAGGATGACGACTCAGCCAAAGGCGTGACAAAAGTGCATTATTGTGCCTATAAGGGCTGTGATTGCCAATTAGCACCTGTCAGCCGCTGCTTCCGCCAACGCCGCCGCCGCCAGTCTCGGCAGGCACTTTTTGGCGGCGAGATTAACGCCACCTCAGGCTGAGCGCTCGTCGGGTTCAGCAACACCCACCCGCCCGCCCCCACCCTTCCAGCTCATGCTCACCTCAGCTCTCGCACAGTTGCGTTAAACTGATCCACTTCAAGAGCTTCGCCGCCAAACGTGCGATGAAGCCCCCACTCCACCCCACCCTCACCCACTCCACTTCCACATGTATTGATGTCACACAGACATATTCCAACATACATGTGTGGCTGTGAAAACTGGGGCACATCCTGCATGTGCCACAGAGCCGCGGCTCCCCGCTTGGGTCGGCGCGCATTAATAAAGTAGCGCCTGTCAAACGACTTTGTCAACGCGCTCATTGAAAAAGAAAGTCATCGTCAAATTGTCGTCTTATGTCAAATGAGCTTTTTTTGCGCACTCCTTAACTCAAAGAATGACTGCAGGGAACGGCTCCACGGTGCTCAAAGCAGCTTCCCCTTTCATTCAGTGGCTGTGCGCATGAATAATGCATGAGCTGCTGTGTGTGCGTTTCAGGTGTGAGCTGGAGTGTGGAAACGAGCATCTTTCGATGACTGTCTCTTTAATGTGCCAGGGGGGGGGGGGCAGGGAGGAAGGGAGGGAAGGAGGGAGGGAGAGTAACTTCCACTGAGGGTTTGACTGAGCCTCCTTCCCTTTGTCCATCCATACTTTAATTTGACAGCACTTGACATATCTAATCACTTCTATTCCCTCGAAATGCTTTGCAGCTATGTTGCCTCTTTTGAGCCACGATGAACACACTCCATGTTTTATTTTTCAGGTATGTGCGGTTTCATTGCGACTGGGGATTCCTGATGGAGAAAGTGTTATAATGTGCGAAGTACTGGGTCAATGAGACGACAGAAGACATATGAATGCACATAATTGGCACGCTTGTGTTTGCGTTGCATCTTAAATCTTAGTGCATCCATGTGGGTTGTGCCCCCTTCACAGCTTCAGTGTCTCTTACAAAGCTTCTCTGTCAGGGTGTGTCTGTTTGTTTATTCATCGTCCACTTTAGACTTCATGTCCGGTCTGAGTTCAGAGTTGCAGTGACACCTGGCTCCGCCCCATAGAGGACTGTGTCCAGTGTGTGTTGACTGTGGTTACAGTGGACCAAATAGAAAGATGAATTCAGTTTGCTTTCGAGTAGTTATTGCACCGCTCAGCGGGAGCTCCGTGGAAACATGCAGCAATGGCTCGACGAGCAATCACATCAACTTGACGTATAAGCAGGATCTCGAGAACAAGGCTTTGTACCAAATCTGCAGTGAGGGATAAACTAACTACCATAGTAACACACAATTTGCAGCAAGGTTTTTCTACGAAATTCGGGTAAATTAAAGTTAGAGATTCATTCTGGGCAACTAATTTGTAAAAGGGATTTTTGAGCCAAATGTTTGGCATGGTGCCAGGTGTGCATCGCCTTCGCCTCTGAGCACCTCGTGTGCAGCTGCTGGAGTGACGGTGAGGACCAAGTCTGCAGGTGACCCAGCTGCCAAGTCAGCAGAGCGCCGACAGCTCACCTTACAACTGTAGGTGTTCTGACACATGGTAGCAGACAATGCTGCACCTCCGCTGAACTGCGCTTCGCTCCATTTTTGTTTCCTCCAGCAGAGATGTCATTCTCTCCTACGCTTCTGTTCGTTTTTTTTTTTCCTGTGGCAGCATTACGGTGCCACCTGCAGGCACAGAGCGCTTCAGAATCAGCCTCTCTTTCACTCAGGTTTAGACCAAGGGGGCTGTCAGAATTAGTAAATACAGCTTTGTCTGGCAAAAAAAATCTATAAAATGAGGCTTTAAATTTGAAATGGAAAGCTGAGTAGAGCCAATGTTAGGTAATGTTAGATATAATTTTTTTACAATGAGTGCATTTATCTTAGAGAGGCCATGACATGCGTTTTAGCATAACTTGGGAGTTTGTTTCTCATCTGCTGCTGTCTATGTGAGTTGAAAATATCCCTTTAGATGCACAGTTGTGTGCTGTTCTGCAGGTAGTACATCTCTCTGACAGACGAGGCCACTTACAGACCCATCATAGAGGAATGTCACTCCGATGCTGCTGCCCATCAGCTTCTTTTTTTTTTAAGTCGTCTGTCATCGTCTGCTTTACGGTCAGTGCCTGAGGCCTGCTGACGCATCCTTCCCTCTGGTCTGAGCACTGTCTTCCCTGGAATGCCGGCTTGGGGGGGGGGCAAGGTCTGCGTGGCGCCCCACCGATCTATGTCAGCTTGAGAGCAGCGGCCTCGAAGAGTCTGCCACACATCCGTCGGCACTTGCCTAACGCGCCGCTGTCTGGCTGCGGTCAAGTGTTCCATCGACTGAAGGCTGCCACCTATGTGTAACTAAAGGGCAAATAACAAGGGCTTTGACTGCCGCAAGGGGAAGAGAGAAAGAGGAGCAGGAGGGGGAGGGGGCTGGTGCAGATGAAATGTGAAACAAAGACCTCCTCCCCCCACCACTGCCACCTTCATCATCGCTCCTCTGTAGCCTGGGCCATGCCCTGGAGGACCCGGGGCAGGCGCGAGTGAGTGACATCATCTCTATCTAATGTGATTGTTGGCTCGCGCAGGGGCGAGCCAGTCTCATCATGGGAACAAAACAATCCTGCTCTATGCAGGAGCGGTGCCATGCTCGGGGTCAGCCGGCATGGGGGAGGGCAGCGCGTCCATATTGTTCCCCCCGTGTCATATTTTTGCTGGGGTCAAAACAAAGCCGGATTCTTGAGGATCTTCACGCCGCAAATCAAGAGATCTTATTCAAAGGCAATCCTCCGCTGGATGGAGTCGTTATTGCGACCGGCAGAAACGGACCCCACGCTGTCTGCAAGAATGTGACCAGGGCTTCAGTGACCTGACAAAAACAGCTTGTTGTCGGAGAGCCGGTCTCAACTGGTAATCAGTCCCATATCAGCACGGATGCAAACTTCTTCGTCTTCAGTCAGAAAAACCTGTCCCGGAGCTCCTCCCTTTTTTTATTTCACAAGCTCCCCGTCCTGAAGGATTTATTCCATCGGACAGTGAAAATTTTCCGGAAGGTGGCCTACGATCAGCCACAGTAGCTTCTGCGGACTGCTTTGGTAGGAGAAACATAAAATCAAACAAAAAGAGGGGCAGAGACAGCGGTGTGATTCAGCATGGTGCTAGTTCACAGACCACAAACCACCTCCTGTTTGTCAGTTCTGTCCTCAAGCCATGAGCCAGATAACCACAACACTTTTTTTTCCTTTCTTTCTTAACTAAAAAAGAAAACACCCACGAGTTTCCTTTTGGTGAGAGAAAGAGAGAGAGAGAGAGAGAGACAGAGAGAGAGAGACAGAGAGAGAGATAGAGCGTCTATCTCCCGGGTCTCGAATGAATAGGCTGAGGTGTGTCGCAGCGGGACAGAACACGAGCAGCTGTACCTGGCGCCTCGGCCCTTGCAACGCCCGCTGAGGCCATGTGTGATGAGTGTTGCAGCTCTTTCTATCGTCTGTCCTCAGCGAAACACTTAGCTCGGTTCCAGTCCCAACATAACTGCTTCCCACCACACTGTGGGTGGAGTCATCATAGCAAGGCCGCCTAAAACATTTTTATCCTACAGAAACACAATGAAAGCAAGCAACCAGTTTGGTTTCTGTGTAGTTGTTGGTTGATAGTGATTTTCATAATTCACGTCTTGACTTAGTTGAAGTACTCCTTTCAAAATTGTAATTAGTTCCCAGGAAAAGCAAGATACACTTTGACGTGTGGGTGTTATCCTGTCAGGTGTGATATTGCCAAGGTGGGCGGAAGTGACTTCAAGTCCACATTTCTTGCTGCAAACACTCTTCAGACGCAGTGTTCAACACGAGTTGACGTGCTTTAAAAGTGCATCAAACATATTGCCTCTGGTGTGCAACGTCCTTCAGGTTCAGAGACTTTCAGTCACACAACCCGCCGAAGTCCTATAGAAGTTGACAGCGTGGTTCAGAGGGGGGCCGAAGGCAAGGACATGCCAGCTCGCGACATTTCCCACACATGTGCGTTATGGCGGCCTCCAGTCAGCCAGGAGGACGCCCCAAACCACAAAGGGGCAGCGGAGAGGAGAGGAGAAAAAAGGGAGTCCAGGAAACAGCGTGAGGTCCAGAGCAAAGCCAGGTGGGGTGAGAGGAGCAAGCTGAGATGGCCGGGGTCGGGGCAGATTGGTTCAGCGATCACAGTCTGCCCTTGGCAGAGGCACAAGCCCCCTTTCACAGCCTGTTCAAGGTGGCTGTGATTCTGCCTCAGCGCCTCACAGTAAAAGGTGCTGGAATGAGGTGAAGTGTCCTGCCTGTAAGAAGGCAGCAGAAGTATCACAAGCACAAGGTCTCTCACATGGAAGATATCAGTCGGTCTTGTTCGCCCACAATCTTCTACAATCTTCCTACGTAGACCATAACAAAACTCAACCATCAACTTGTTCCTAGACCTCATATCTTCCCACTTCACATAGGATTTGTATAGGGCACCACTCATCAATGCCCATAAAAATGGAAAAAAAAACTGGCACCACGAGTAGTCACGGATGTCAAAAGTAAACCAACTGCAGTGCAGCAGGTAAAGAAAAACCTTATAAACGTTGGTGGTTCGAAGGTGGAGGTGCTGCTGCAGGAAATCCTCCTTCGGAAGGAAATGAGATTTGAAGGAGGAGGTGCAAAACATACGGTTTGATCTCAAATGATTGTTCTGCACCCTGCAACCAGTCTGAGGAACGCGGGATGTGACAGTGGCCAGCTGGTAAACCATATGTTAATCTGGTACCGGTAATCGTCAGTCAAAAATGTGTCACCAGTGGCTTTACAGGAAAAGGTCAGATAGTCATTGAGCAATAACAGCGCCATGATCATCTTTCCAAAGCTCATAGCAGGGAAGGAAGCACAACACTGTGTTGTTGGTGAGCCACCGATGAGGCAGCATTTCCCCTTGTCCTGCTCCGAGCTGCTCCACATGGACACAAGAGCTGGATGAGGAATTTTTTCCTCTGAGTCAGGCATATGGAAGCAGATCAGAGAGAGAGAGAGAGAGAGAGAGTCTTCCTGGATTAAGGTAGGGAAAACACTTGATGATCCAGATCTGAACGCCCCAACCTGTCGGTGCTCAGCACCTCAGTCCGACCGTACAGTTGTTGCGTAATGTGGTGTTTCCACACACATACACTGTGCTATGATTCCATCTATGTTCCACAGGTGTACTTTGGTCTGCACTGGCCCACGCTTCGCTATGACATAGGACTCAGCGGTCCTTTCTCACTTCACCTTCTACTGGGTCAGTGGATTGGTGTGGTGTTTGTACTGGGGAAACTCATAAAGCCCCGCTGCTCGTACATGGGGGAAGAACTTTTCATGGTCCCAAGACCAAAGACGAGCAGATGTAATGCTCTTGGGGAGACTTAGGAGGCTTTCAGACTGACGAGCATCCATCAACTCACCTTGGTCAGGGCTCAAGCTGCTAATCCCAAAGGGGGGGCTGATTCAGTCTGGCCCCATACCAAATACCTGCCTCCAACAATCCCACTCACACCGCCTGATAGACAGATGGTGGGATGCAGGAGCCAAGACACAGGCGCCAGGCCTTTCTTTAAAGATGGCGGTGGGGTGGGGGAATTTGAGGGGTTGAAGGGGAAAGTTTTGGAGGCCTGCAGTGATGTGCTGCAATGAAAATAGTGTTCACATTTTTGCCCCCCTCCCTCCCCTTGGTCTATCAGGGGGTCTCCCTTTCTCTGCCAACACAAGGACACCTCTCCTCAAGTGGAGCTGACGGAGGCTGTGGCAGGGTCTTTGTCTGTGGCTGGGTGCTCATCGCAGGGCGGGGGGGGGGGCACCTTGAGCGGCACAGCCTGCCAGGCGACAGCCGGCGTCGTGATCCCTGTGTTTATACAGCTTGTATTTAACCTCCAAAACCCCGGTCTGGTTAAGCACCCTACACCCCCCCCCCCTTTTAATAAAAGGACTTTCATCAGTGATTATGCAAAAGAAAAGAAAAAATACTCTCTTTGCTGAATTTGTTCCTGCGGGGCTGCCGGGTCCGCCAGCATCTTCTGTGTTTTCACCCGAGACAAACGTCTAAATATAATCTGGTCGCCTCTTAAACAGTGTGGAGGTGGGGTCATGTCCTCCGCAGTGTCTGGGCTGGACTGTAAGCTGCAGTTGCAGGGGATTAGACGTACACTATCTGATTTAATCCACTGTGGTGGTGGTTGTGGTCGTGGTGGTGCTGTTGTGTGTGTGCGTGTGCGTGTGCGTGTGCGTGTGCGTGTGTGTGTGTGTGTGTTGGGGGGGGGGTTACACACCCACAACTCAGCACTACTACCGTCTGAGCTTGTGCCGTCACCATACATGTCACTTTCCTTATGTTTGCAGCACACACTGACCACAGTAGGGGTTTATTTTTGGTCTCTGGGTCTGTTTTCACTTTCAGTGGTTACTCAGATGGAAACATTTACGATAAATCTGCGTTATTGGAAAGCAGGTCACTCAGTGTGGATGTTTCCAATGATAACTGAAACAAACAAACAAACAAACATATCATGAAATATATCTATAAAAGTGAAAAGTTGTGCTGTCAGTGAAGATAAATTTACCTGCCTTTTCTTCTCCTTTTTCCATGTCATGGGCGGAAGATGCTCAAAAATGTGAATGCTGCTGTTTTAATAGAAAAACACATTTATTAACTGACGACATCAAGAAGAAACCATAACAATGGAGGTAGAAGTTAATTGAGGTTCAAATGTTCTCTGTACCTTCATTGAACAGAGTTTCTTTGAAATATTAACCACCTTGGGATCATGCTAATGCTAACAGAACAATGGAACTGTGGCTCTATTGCACTGCAACTCCCAATGCACAAAAGAAAATTGACCGAGAAGTTGGTCTCATAATATCTCAAAATATTGTGACAATATCAAGTTCTTTCCCATAAACAAGGTCACTGAGTGTCAGTGAGAGCAGCTTAGTGCCATTGTACTGTGTGAATGTTACGTCAAGGGAAGCAGGGGTTTGTCGTCTGTGAATCTGGAGGTACCAGATTTGACCAGATTCTCCCAGGTAAACACATTATGTCATCCCCTTCTGTGTGAAGAGGGGGGCCGTGGGACGGCTTGAATGTCTGCCTGTCTGATTGGTTAATAAATGACCGTTCTGTTGTTGATACTCAGGTAACATGGGAATACCCCGCCCCCCCGACCCCAGGAGCTTTCCTCTCCTGTGGCACAGCCCCTTTAGTCGTTTGTTCGGTCCTCGCTATCTTTCCTGGTTCCTCCTCTGAGCACAACACCTCAAGCTGCACTGGCATCATGACAGCATACAGTCGAAGAGATTGTGCTGTTCCCATTTGCTTAGTGCAGTGACTCAGGCCTCCTCGTTGCTTGTCTGCACACACAGAGGTTAATGTCAGGTTACTTAGCATATCTGATGTGGAAGCGTCCGCATCTCCTCTCCAAGGGCGATTTTTTTTTTTCTTGGTTGCGCGCTGGGGAAGCACTCCATTGTTATAATGCATGGTGTCCTCATTAACATGCATGACATGCAGGAATTCACTGGAGCACTTTTGCATAAATTAGCCCTCTTCTCCCCCATGGAGGCCGACGTAGGGGAACGACGTCTGACAAAGGAGGGAGGAGTGTGATTGAGGGGGCGGAAAGGAGGGGGTGATGTGGCATTGCTCAGCTCAATCAGGAATGGATATTCGGCGGGGCGGGGGGGGGGGGGGGATTTCCTGAGAGCGATTTCTCGGTCCCTGACTAGCTGCTACCTGGGCTTAAGTCTTTCTTTCACAGGGAAGATGCATCCATGCTCAGAGCACCCCCCCAAAAAACTTGACCCTAATCTGTCACGCTGATGAATTTGTCATATTGTTTCAACTCTTGGCATAAATGCTGCTAACAGCAGAAAAACACTCCTAACATCATAGCGGTCAGCCTAATGACTCTGAAACGCTTCAAGGCTCCTCCTCCCTGCACGTGCCCACTTCCTCCTTAAGCATGCAGGTAGTCCTCCGTTTGCACCCCCCTCCCTCCATCCTCCGTCCTCCACCGCTCCCCTAAGGCGTTCCTTCATTAGGCTGCTGTGCCGGTTGTAACAGTGGAGTAATCACATATGTTGCAGGGCACACATAAAGATGCGCTCCCGCAGGCAGCAGCTGCTGATACTAGCTGAAAATAGATCCCCGGTCCGCTCAGCACTTTTTGTCCAGCAGCTTTGCTGTTTATCAGCAGCCCTGGATGCAGTGGGCCTGGCTGCCCAGCATCACTTAAGCTCTCGCCACCTCACCTCGACACTAGGCACAGGGCGATTCCACTGCACCTAATTCTGTGTGAAATAAGGCTTGTGGTAGTTGTTCATTGGTGCATCCGGCTTTGAAACCGTATACACCTTTTGTTTTAACTGGACTACAGTGGAAATTCGCAGGGAGGAAGGAGAACAGCAGACTGAAAAACTGGTTGTTTGTTCATTCATTTATCCATCGTTTATATAGCCCAACTTCAGGCTCATTTATGCTCTGTGTCAGACACACGTGTGGATCCATGCATATTTCTGTCCACTTGTGATAGCCTCTGCTGACCAAATATTGCACCATTAGGGGAAAATATGGACTTTTCCTCTCTGATGTGGCCAAACAAGGCATTGAATGCCTTCTTAAACAATGAAAATGAGGTTTGTTGTCAATTTCTGCTATTGGTAGTGACAGGGAAAAAAGAGGATTCCTCCTTCACGCCGTGTGTGGGCAGTAATGGAATACTTGCATTCATTGTCATTTCATATTTTTTTCCATTCATGTTGTTAGGGTTACACCCAATCACTGCTGAAATCAGGAAAAGAGCAGCGTGTGGGTGCGCAACGGGCCAGGAACCGAGCACACCCACATGTAGCATTATGACCCTCATTGCTACACAATAATCGTTCCCAGTTTGCTCAGCTAACGGGCGGTCGGAGCCAATACAGATACAGTCTTTACAAAGCTAACATTTGCTTTGTATCATTCAGACTGGAATCTAATTTTGAGAGGGGTTCCCCTCAGGAACTTATTATTAAACTGAAAGCAGAGAGTGCAAACCTCTGCCGAGATTCCTATTTACCAGCCATCTCCACACAGGAAGTGCATTTGAGCAACACAAAATAATAAAAGTAAAAAAGTTGTGCTTTAAAAACACTTCTTTGATATCCGTCATGATGTAAACATCGCAGTGAGTTGCTTCCTTATCACGGAAATAGAAATAGCGTGGGTAAGAGCATCCAGGGCGCACCATGTCTGTAAGGACAGAACACTCGCAGGCATCATTTGGCTGTGTTCTTTGTTTCTGTACGGTCCAGGGTGAAATGCTGGTGGGTCACGCTGAATGGATTTGTCATTACTGCGATAAGTAGGGGGGAAAACGTGCACGTCCATCTTCCCAAGCCGTGCTGTAGCAGTAGTCTGCTGGATGTGCTGCGTTCATCAGTAGAGCGGATAGTCAAGTCAAAGCTTCTACCCTCCCCCCAATCTGTCACACTCAGACATGCTCACTGTAGCTCCGGCACCCCCCCCCCCCCCCCACACACACACACACACGTGCATGCGTGCACACCATCCCCCCACACAGATATGAAGTCAGCAGCTTCCTCTTAACAATGACTGATGGCTGCAATGCTGCAGGGCTGTCTGTTAGCCGGAGCGCTCTGCAAGGTGCTTCAGATCCGAGGCACATTAGGAAGCTGCAGCCGGCGAAAGTGCAAAGATGGCTTGAATGCCAGCTGCGGGCCTCCCAACACGCAGCATGCACTGTACATAAAAAGATTTGTTTGCTTAATATATATTTGTATTTGGATTGTAAACAATCGGCCGTCTGCATTCCAAAAACAAAGAAACCCTGCAAATGTGTCAGCCGAGCAAAATGGAGATTTAGAGCCAAGTGCAAACACTGTACGTCAGACAGTACCAGTGAAGCTTAACATTGCTAGTTGTATGATTTGGAAGCTGAACAGGCAATGTCGCCAAAAGAAATGCAAGTACAAAATCCAACCAGGAAGTATTTCAAGCAGTTGTCGGCCAGCTGTGAATACTATTGACAGATATTACAGCTGTTGCTCTAAATGAGGAGCGCATCTTTTCATGGTGCCACGTTTACTATGCACTATTAGCCTGCCCCCACCAGAATACTGATATCTTAAAGTCTGACTGTGTAGTACAAGTACAAGTTTGGGGTCCAGGTTCAAGGTTGGGGTCAGACAAGCGGTCTGGTGTAAAAAAAACAAAAACGGTAAAGACATAAAGTCCTATTTGAAGGTGAGGTTATGATAAGGATGAGATGACAGTTGAAGGGTTCAGGTTAGGTTTTGGGGTAGGATCGTGGTTCAGGTTGAAAAAGTGGAATAAGTTTGGAATAAAGGAGATGGGAGCTCTTGAAGGTTCAGAGTTATCATTCGATAAAAGTAACATTTAAGGTAAAAAGTAACAAAGGGTCAGGACAAGGAAGGAGAGTGAGGTTCGGATTAGGTTTCAAGAGGAGTGTGAAAGGGTCTAATCTTGCCATTATCTCAATTCAAAACGGGGCAAAATAGCATTGTTGAAGGGTTTGAGCCACTGTCAGGGAGAGGTTAATAAGTTTGGGTGGTGCCTGCATCTGAAGGTGAAGGTTTATGGTTTGGGGTTTCTGAGTTTCTAGGAAGACGTTGGACATAATAGGATTAGTTCACTGGGAGAAGGGTGAGGTTAAAAGGGCAAAGGGTCATAGTTAGGCTAGGATTCAGATTCAGGACTCTTTAAATGAAAGACTAAAACAAGAGCGGCATCAAAGGGTTACAGCTTGTTTCCAACTGAGTGTGTCACCATCTGGAAACCTGGGCTTTCAAATTCCACTTCTCTCTTTTGGAACACTGTCGGACTTGTTTGGATTTGGAAAGACTAAGACGGTCTTAAAGTATAAAAAACGGTGTCAAACATGCAGCCTGAATTAAAGTAGCAACTGATAGAAAAATGCGCGGCGTCTCAACGATTTCAGGAAATTTGTTTGCACTTCTTTGCAAACAAAACATGTTTTGGTCAGTTGCGGGTAAAGACCCCTGGTCGGCCAGCCCAAATTGAAAAGCATGTGGCCCTTGAACTGAAATGAATTTAAACCTCTTTTTGTAATTCCACAGCTTTTCAGAAAAGTGTATATCTCCTGTTTAATTGCTGTAATGTATTTGTGGCTTGATTAAAACACGAGATGAGCTTTATCAATGAAACAATGGGCCATTCTAAAGAATACTACTGAGTCACATGTGGGAAATCTGAACACATGCTGTCTTTTGAACACCACAGACAATCACCATCTAAAATGTATCTCTGTATTAATTTTTCTGACACATTGTATTGAAGTTCACTGGGCTAATCTGGTGTCTTTTCCGGATCGGCATTTTATTCATGGATTTTGTCTGCCCTAAATTGGAACAGGTCTTTGTGTCTTTGTACTCCTCCAAATATCAACTCAAATTTCTACCAATTTTTTTTGGAAGGGCCACAAAGAGAACGGCAATGGATTACTGGTTGCTGTCGGGCTTAACCTTGGAAAAAAAAATGTTAAGCGTAATACACTTCTTGAGATTCGCGCAAGGCTCAATAATTCAAAACATTCTTGGACTCGTTTTGATGACCTCAAGCTATTTCTTTACTGGCATATTTGTGTTTCCGCATGCAGACTGCTTCGCTGTTTTTCCAGGTGAAAAAAAAAATTCCACAGAGCAAATTCTGTGGTTTTTTGAAGCCCAATTTACTTGGGAGGGGAAAATCCTGTTTTACTGCTGGGCTGTCTGGCAGGGAGATGGTTGGACCCCTGGAAGCTGCCACGCTGCTCGCTTGCTCGACACCTCTGGTAATTCATCCCCCAACAAAGGCAGCAAAACAATCAGTAAACAGCGGGCTCATTAAAACCACCTTCTGAACCTTCTGTTCAGTCTTGTAAAAGAGACTTTACATCACTCAGCCCTTGAAAAGGGGCTTTGTAGACAAACAAAACAGTCCGAGACCCAGAGCGAATCCATTGTAATTGCATGTGTGTGCACACCTTTGCTCTCCTTGTAATTTGATAACATTCCGCCACCTCCTCCCCAGCGCTTAACACTAAAGTGTTTGTCACTGGAGAATGAACGCTGAAAGCGACAGGGATTGGATGCTCGTAGTCAGAGGGAAGTGGCGGGCGCAACCTAGCATGAACCTCACGCTGATCTCCAAACTTGCCGACAGAGGGCTGGCCCCTCGCACTCCCATTTCCCTGTCTGCATGCTCACTCACAGCATTCACAGAGGGCGGCCCCTAGGCTTCTGCAGGCTCAGGAGTTTACCTAATTATCTGGCATTAGGTCTAAATGGAAGGCTTCCCTCTATCATCCCGCGCCACATGGTCACAACAGGGATAAGCCGCTGTGTTATAAACTGTTGGGCTTTGTGGGCACTTGACCTGAAGAGGCAGGGCACCGATACAGAAAGTGAAGCTGCAGGGCCACCACGGGCTAATCAGAGCACTCAGAGTTCACCATGTCCGCCGAGTGCGTATGTGGGTATGCGGAGCAGCGCTTTAACCTGAAGCCACCCTACATGTACTGTCATCCAGGTAACAAACAGGAGCGTTTGCGCTTGTAGTGTATTTCCTCATCCATCTTCAACTGTGTAATGAGGTTCAGCATGTGTGTTTGGAAGCTTGTGGTCCCAATATTTTAGATTCACCCACTAAGCAGCATCCTATCTACAACAATAGTTATGAATCACATATTTGTCTCTTGATATTCATTAAGAAGTATTTTTAGGGATGTCATCAAAAGTTTCTAAAAATGACTCAAAAGTTTTTCCGTTACTATTCCATTGGCTGAGATTCATTACAGAAAAGATCACGAAAACCAATATTTGCTGAGCCAGTGGAAAAGCTGAAAACCTTTAGTCACACATTCCCCATTTTTGCAAGTGGGGGACTGAATTAAGAAAATTGATCGCATAAAGCAGGGACCTGTATCATGCAGACCTCTTATTTCATTCACAATTGAGTCGTTTTTGTTGTTAGTGATGTACGGCTTAGATGAGCATTTAATCTTATTGAACTCATGGCATTAGCTCTCAGGCTAATCCTTGAAACCAACTACAACCAACTATACCCATCTACAGAGTGAAAACATCCTGGTGTTTTTTTTATGTATTACATCAATTGACCACCACAAAAGCAGAGCGCAGGCATTCTGTGAGACGCCTACACGTAAATGAGTGAAGGATCGGACCTGTGCTTACGCAGCTCACCTCAGGTGAGTAAGGGTTTTTGCTAATGATAGGGATGGGTGTTGGCAGGACCAATCATTTGACCACAGGACAAACAGTGGTGGACTTCTGGAATGTCCCACAGGTTGTTGTTGTGAGTATAAGGCGGGACACAACCTGTCCACATCCCCAAAGCACCAGTTCTTGCTCACAGCAGTGTAGAATGTGCAGTGCTGACCCGATAAAAAGATCACCCAGTATTTTACAATGTTTGTTTATGGTTGTTGGAGCTGTCGGTTTGTCTCACCACACTCCAAGTGCTATGAACAATGGCTGTGCTGATGGTAATGCTGGCAATTTCCCTGTTTTTTTGCAGGTCACTGCCAGGGGATTCGCCCCATTGTTGCAGTTTGCCTACACTGCTAAGCTGTTACTCAGCAGAGAAAACATCCAGGAGGTCATCCGATGTGCCGAATTCCTGCGCATGCACAACCTCGAGGACTCATGTTTTCGCTTCCTGGAGGCCCAGCTGCGTAGCGAGGAAGATGGCTTGCTGCTGTGCCACAAGGTGGCAGCAGAAGTGAACAACTCAGAGGATGAGAGCATGCAGTCCGAAGCGGAAAGGCCCTCATCCCCTAGGGCACGGCACCGTACGGATGCCCTCACCAACTTTCGGCGCCCCGACGACGATCTGCTAGCGATAGCGATGCCCAGTAACTTCACGGACGGCCGGCTGGACTTTGATCGACATGGAGCGTCAGACCTGCCGAGATGCCCCAAGTACAGGAAATACCAGTGGGCTTGCAACAAGCACAATAATGACACCTCCTCACACACCAGTACCTCAGGTTTTCCAAGCACATTAAAGGAGAGCGCGAGTGGAGCAGTGCCAGGTCAGGGCAGGCTGCCTCTGGCACAGATCAAAGTTGAACCGCAGGCAGACGAAGAGGCCATCTCTTTGTGCCTGTCAGGGGATGAGCAGGACGTCAGGGACAAGGACAGCACGACGGCCATGGAGTTGGATAGCCCCGCGTCTGTGGAGAGAATGAAGAGAACCAAGTCCCCCTCCTGTCTCCGAGCCTTCTTCAAGAAAGGGGGGGACCTCCCCAGTCTGCCCAACACATCACAGCAGCTATTCGCCAACAGACTTGTCTGCCCCCAGGACAAAGGAAACTCTCAGGGAGATCACAAAAAAGACTTCAGGCCTTTCACTGGGGAGCTGAGTCTGTCTGCGAAATCCCCAAAGGAGGTGGACGGTTTCCCCGCAGGCTTGTCCCTCAAATCTGCCTCCTGCGATGGGGTCTGCAAACAGGAAGCTGAGCTCGACCGACGTAGTGTCATATTTTCCTCAGGGGCCTGCAACCGCCTGGGAACCCCAGCGCATTCCTACCCAGGTGGGAACTCTTTGGAAATGGAGCTTTCGGAGCACATGGCAAAAGGCCTATGGGCAGGAGCGAGCCAGTCCCTCCCTTCCTCCCAGACGTACTCCCCAAGCACCACCTCCTCAGAGCCCCCGGTCTTGTGCCGCCCGCGGCCCAACACCAGCTGCCCAGTACCAATCAAAGTATGCCCACGCTCACCACCTTGCGAGACGCGCACCAGGACTTCCAGCTCCTGCTCCTCGTACTCCTATGCCGAGGATGGCAGCGGAGGCTCTCCCTGCAGCCTGCCCCAGTTCGAGTTCTCCTCGTCGCCGTGCTCCAACGTGGCACGCTGCCTCAACACCGACCAGCAGGAGCAGAGCCTGGGAGGAGATGCCCTCTTCAACCAGGTCCGGCCGAAGATCAAATGCGAGCAGTCGTACGGCATCAACTCCAGCGACGAGTCGGGCTCCTTCTCGGAGGGAGACAGCGAGTCCTGCCATGTGCAGGAGCGGGGGCCAGAGGTGAGTGTAAAACGCCGTCTTTCACTTGTAGCACATAATGTAGCCATCACACTCAATTCCACCATGGCTAATTATATTGCGGTGGCCTGCTCTCCAGGTCTGCATTAGCAGTCATTAAATCATCATGTAATTGAAGCAGGAGTGTTCAATACAAGATTTACAGCACCACCAAAGGGCACAGATGGGCTTTGCTATTATTAATCTGCTTCATGCACTGCTGGAGAGCTGTGTAATGAGTCTGAATATGAGGGCCCAAATGCACTGGGACAATCTAAATGTCAGCGGCTGTGGTGCTATTTTCCAGGATGCGATTGGTTGATTATCTTTGCAGCAAGTTCTGCGTGCGTGCGTGCGTGCATGTGTGTGTGTCAGCAGCACTGCAGGTGATTTGAGGGCCGGGATTGTCTGAGGACATGGCTACCCTCTGAGGTAATTCCCCTCCACCACCACTGCCCCGGCCTGTGCCAACCAGCTCCAATTCATTTAATTTGCAAGCGATACACTGACATCTATCCGTCTCCATAAATATGCATATGCTGATTCTCAGAGACAGCCTGTGTAGCGTCTCGCAGCCAATCGGTAGCAAGGCAGCAGTGCGCCCCGGCCATTAAGTTTTGATGGGCAGCGGCTGTGGCACAATTGAACGCGAGAGGGCGAGAGGTTGAGCCTGGCCTCATGACGGGACAATTACGCAGCTCGACAGTGCTGACAAGGATGAATAGCCAATCCTCTAATCATCCTCCCCTAATCCAGTGGGGCAGACGTCCTCCAAGCTGCAGACTCGCCGACTGTTGTTGTTTACCATTTAAAGATCAGTCAGGGACCCTCCCTTTTTCTCAGGCGGGGCAGGGCACAGGTGTAATAACGCCGAAACGAGCGCAGTCCCACCTGGGACGAGGCAATATAAAATCAATTGAGGAAGAATGGCTGCGCATCCTCGCACTGCGCTGCTGTTTACTCCATTTAATCACTCCAACTTCTATCGGCGCCGCTCTTTTTTCACGAAGAGAGGCGGGTGGAAAACTGCTTTCTCCTTTTTTTCTTAAACACGTTTTAAAACCTAATCACTCCTGTCATACAAAGGTAGAAACAAACATTATTCATATCCTTGTGAGATTGCAGGAACTGACTTTGTTTCCAACAATCTTCTTTTACCTAAACATCCGCTACTACTTGTACAACCCTTTACTGAACTTAACCGTGGACTAACCTGAGACATATTTGAAATCCTTAAATTCGCATTTAAGTTTAAGCATTTAAGTTAAATTCACATGTAAGTATTCCTTAGGAGTACTTACACTTTTCCTGTAAGGATGATATGTTCCCATAAATCAAGAGTGTCACCAGATTTTGCTCTTTCCTATGTAACATACCTGAAAGAGCACGACAAATGTGAGGTTCTACCCACCCTGTGTACACCCATGGTGCTGGACCTCCATGACCAATAAGATTTAGCATGTTTTGAAAGGTGACAGTGTGATTTCAGATCAAAGACACTCACACGTATGTGCCTGTGGCATTGACAACAAAGTTGTGTGCTGCACTGTGTGTGAGTGTGTGTGTGTGTGTGTGTGTGTGTGTGTGTGTCCGTGTGTGTCCGTGTGTGTCCGTGTGTGTCCGTGTGTGTCCGTGTGTGTCCGTGTCCGTGTCTGTGTGTGTGTACATTCGTGTCTTCATGTGTTTGTGCAGCTATTTGTAAACATCCCTGTGTGCATATTTACTTATTTCTGTATGCACCCACATTCAGTGAACGTGGGCAGTCCGATGCATGTGTGATAGTTGTACATGTGTGGTTTTTCATATTCAGCTCCTGTGTGTATCTGATGTGATCAGAAACGCTTCCAGCCAGCATATATGTATCTATATAAATACATACCTATAACTGTGTGCTTGTTTGTAGAACACAGCTCACATTCACTTGTGTTGTATTCCTTTAATCACACAGGTTTTTGATGTCACGTGTCTTGGTGTAGACTGTGGCATCATACTTTACACGAGCTGTCGCATTGCGTGAACTTGTGACCTCCTGGCTGCAAGAAGCGCCACATTAGCACTGTGCCTTCTCCCACTCCCTTCCCTCTCGCTCTCTCTTTCTTCCTCCACTCACTGTGATATTATATTCAGTGATGTTTGCTCAGGGTGCAGGCAGAATCATTTTTGATGAGCTTGGTGGAGAAGGGCTGTTCCGAGTGCAACGGAGGGAGCAAGAGAGAGAGAGAGAAAACGAGAGAGAGAGAGAGAGAGAGAGAAAGTGGTGCGTTGCCATGGTGATAGGATTCACAGAGTGGCGGTGTTGCGAGGGGTTGGAGCTACATTACAGGATTGTGCTTTTCCCTGGGAAAAAGAAAAAAAAAGAAGAAGAAAAACACTCAGCGCACAAACAGGAGAGCTGAGAGATAAAGCAGCTCAGCACTAATGTGTAATTATTACCTCCGCAGCTTGCCACACAACACCCATCACCATCAGATTTATGGGTCCTTGAAGGGCCCGCGCTGAATGCAGCACCGTAAATTATTGCGGGATTGATTTACAGTGCTGAGCAATTACTCCCAGAGCGCCCCCCCCTCAAAAAAAAAACAAATGACAGGGAGACATTCAATTCCCTTTGTCATCCCTCTGTGCGGGTATGGCTCTTTATAAGTGCTCCATTGCTCCACACAATATCCTCCGTCACATCTCTGTTGACTCACACGGGGTTATCTGCCAGCTCGCCCCTTGCCATCACCAGCTGCTAATAAGATCTCCCAATAGTTTTCCCTCGTTTGCCCATTGTGTCGCAGAGCAATGAAGCGAACTCTCTAATTTCTTCACTTCCACTCTTATGTGGTGACAAAATGCTACGTCATGCCTTTTCCCTACCGCCATCCCCTGTAATTCAGCCACTTAAGCAAACACGGGGAGGGGGGGGTGGGACTGGGACATCACTGTGTGTGGACAGTAATCAGGCAGTAGGAAGGCAAAAAATAGCCCCGGCTTCAGGACTTGCGGGCTGGGAAGGATGAGGAAGGAAGTTGTTAAAGCGCAGTCCGTTCTGAACCAAAATGCTGTTTTTTGGGGTTTTTTTGGTGGCCAAGAGTCACTCGAGGTCTCTGGGCAGCTCTGACTCGGTGGTTATGGGCTGTTGCTCCCATATGAGCCATATCTGGGTGGAAACTGTAAGCCGCTTTTTTGCACACTAAGTCACTTTCGAGCAAAAAAGTCCTTCCAACGAGGAAAAAGAAAAAAAACCCACAGCGAACACATTCTTTTCTGGGAGTTTGCACCCGAGCGTGTTTCTTGGAGGGGGCTGTACAGTTGCGCTGCCCCGGTGTGGTTTGTTCACGTTTGCTCACACAAAGTAAATGGGTCTTGTTGTGTTCGATAGCGGGTCCAGCCAAGAGGGTGTTGATGGGACAATGCCAGGAGCTTACGCATAGGAGCCACAGGAAGTACCACGATCTGATCTGAGTGCCAACACGACCTGATGTTGGTTACAGTAGCTTCAAAGATTAATCAAGGTGCTAATCATAAACTTACGGGGTCCCTTTACACCTCCTTTAGCTTTCTGACTGGTGGATCTATTATCCTAAATCTGAAAATAAAAATCTCTCTATGTTTCCGCACCATGTTTTTCATCCGGAAGTTACCATCCCACTCAAGAGCTGATTAGCAGGAGTTCCCCGAGATCCAAGTGCGCAATCACTCAGATCGCCGCTAATGTGTCTGGGCTGCCATCCCGCCAACTGGCTGCGACGCTGCTGAAGGAGGCACTTGAGCGCTGACACCTCCAAGTCAGCAGTGTGTGAGGATGTGTCACGCCGTGCATCTGCACGCTGCGGCTGGCACCGCTCGGGTCTGCCTCCCGGGTCTGCCTTCCATCCCCGCGTCTGCCGGAGCTGCGTGCCGTGTGGGCGTCTGAGTGTACAGTCTGGCCTCACTGGTGCAAACATTGATCTTCCGGCGAGTGGGAGGAATGAGGAAGCAGGTCTGATACATAAGCGCATGCATTTATTCATTTTGTTCTTTTAATCAGGCCCAACACAAACGAGAACAACAAGAAGTGCGGCAACCTTAGTTTCAGTTACTCATCAGGCAATCTTGCTCGTTTAGAAATGACGTGGCTGCGGTCTGAATCTGATTTGCCATTCAGACCGGTCTTCACCTCACTTTCTTGCAGTCCTCCATGATCGCGATCGGAGCACGCGTGTGGGGATGTCAGATGAAAATCCCCGCGACTGGTTTCAAGTGATGTTCCACTCTCGTCCACAGGCATCATGGGTGATTTATGGAAGCAACACGGCCGCATCTATCAGTGTCAGCTGGAAATTAAGTGCTCTTTGGGAATAAAGTGAAACACTGTAAATGGAATACACATTGTCAATGAAATGATGACGATAAGCACAGGTGAACAGGAGGCGCGGGGGGGGGGGGGGGGATAAGGCAAAAACCAAAGGAACTGTGAAGCCTTCTTTGCTGCACACTGTGATGTGACAAGACTTACTTGAGTTGAACATGAGGGGGATGTTTGCCTATTCATTTCCTTTTAAATCCATATTTAACAAGGATAATGTGCATGAAATGTGTACTCATGGTAACCGAAGGAGCCTTTTCTTTTTTTTTTTTGTAGCTCACAGGATACGCAGAGGGAGTCTTGTTTCAAATTGAGCAAGAGGAATGCTGTTTACTCAGGCCTTTTCACTTTGAAATATATTTCTCGAGCGTGGCGCCTGTACAGAGACTTAGTAAAGCGATAATGAGATTCACTGCTTCTTCATTACCCCCCTTCCAAAATGCCCCTGGAGTATTTGTTGCTTTGCTACAAGAGCTCAGAGTTGAGCCCCCCCCCCTCCACACACATACACACACACTTTGCACTTTCATTCCTCAAAACGGAGGAGGATGGTGTGTGACTGAGCTTGAGTGGAGGGGTCGACGGAGCGCGAGGGCCCTGCTGCGGCACAGGATGGGCCCTGTTCCCCGGGTCGCCACGAGAAACATAGCATCCGGCTCCCTTACAGTGGTAATCTGTGAAATTCCTGCCTTGTTGATATTGGCTGAGGCCGTCTGTAAATTGGGCAGAGAAGGCTGTGGCGCTCTCTTTTCTTTCTTTCTTTTTTTGCAGCGATTCCCAGAAATAACTTGGACATCAGAGTGCCCAGTGCTCATGTGGCCTGTTCTGCCTTTCATTCTGCATTGGTTCTCAACACGGGATCCTTGTGGGGTCCCCACACATATTTCAAATAAAAAATATGTTACAGCTTCACTATTATCAACAGCAGACATGAGAAACTTTCTACTGCTTTTATTTTGAAGGTGTGTCCTTCCATATGTCGAAAGAGAAAAAGCATCTTTTATCCATGAGGGTCATTTTGGCACTAGAATTATCGCTGGATATTTTTCCAGCACATGAGAGATGTAAATGTTCCAGACTTTTACCACCCAAACCCCCGGGGATACCACATTTACTATCAAACCTCTCAACACTATCTTTATCAGGATCTAACTCATGACACGTGTATGTGACGCTTCTCCGTAATCCTGTTTACGAGCATGCAAGTTGGGGTTAATTACGAAGATAACATGGAGAACACAGGCAGAGTTGGGGAGTGCGCTGTACGGGATCGGGCTTCATTGTTGGGTTGGATCAAAAGCGTTCCACCTGACGCTCTTGAAGGGGCCTTTTTTCTGTCGGCAAATCATCAGTTAAGGAGGTGTAAATGAGGGTCGGTGCTGAGGTCGCGTGACTTATTGTGAACTTGGAACAAACCTGTTGTTATGTCACACCAGCTTCCAATAGTGGAAAGGGGTGAAGGCTCTGGATGGGTGGAAAATGAAAGGGTGTGTTATGTCCTGGGGGGTGTTATGTCTTTGCACAAATCACACTGGGAACAATGTGAAATTGGGATACTGAAGTGTTTGTTAAAGTAAATTGTCTTCCTTTAAATAGCCACATAATTAAGACCACACCTCTGTTATTATGGTTTTTGCTAAGACACATGAGCTGAGCTTTCAGCACTGCGTGGGTCTGTCTCATTTCAGAAGAAATTCATCTGGAGCAACACCAGTAAACAGAAGGAAGATGCTCTATTATACAGAGAATTGATAAATTCATGACAACAAAAAGAAGCTGTAACCAACCAGTATAAAGGAAGTAAATGGCCATAAAAGGCTATTAGCATCGCTGTTGGTACAGGCTACTGCTAATGTTTCTGACTGTGAAATTTCTGTCATGTCCCTGTCAGAGGGAATAAGTAAACTGGAGTTTGGTAAAAGGAATACTGTGGTAACGGCCGGTTCAGCTAATAGTTGACCGCAACAGCAGGACAGAGAGACAGCAGCTCTGCAGTTCCACGACGAGTGGAACAACAAAAGAGCTTGATGCCACTTCAGTAATTCAGCGTGTGTTACTTATTTGGAAGCACTAATCAGTAACTCGTGCATTACTTGCTGGCAGTGGTAGTGTTGAAGCTATGTGTTACTTTTTAATCTTTACACCGCTGGTGTGACTGATGCAGGACCAGCAGAGGTGAAAGGTGTCAGTCAGTGCGGATGCAGTCACATGCACGGCTCGTGACAATGAGATGCAGCCGGCTGCAAATTGAACGCTGCAACGCCAACGTGCCCCGCTCGGTCGGAGTTTGTCGCCCTGACCTACATAGATAAGGTTCGGATTAGAGGCACGGGAAAAATCCGTTATGTTTTAACAGCGCGCCGTGTCAGGGCCGATACTGGTAACAGATGAGCCCTACTTTTCACTCTGTACCCCATTTCCAATATAATGACCCAGAGATAGAGAGAGAGAGAGAGAGAGAGAGAGAGAGAGAGAGAGAGAGAGAGAGAGAGAGAGAGAGAGAGAGAGAAAGGTCTTTCCTCACTGCTGCATGTTCACAGCTTCTGACCGTCTCCCGTCACTCTCACACCAACAAACCTTCGTGTCCTTTTGGACTGAAGTTTGAGGCTCCACAGATTTAGTTCCCAAACGTCTTTTGGTTAAATATTTGGTGGAAATATTTGGATCTGTTGCAAACTGTTCGACTGAAATCAGTTTGTTTGCCAAATTTCTTTTGTATTTTAGTCAAATTACACGGCATAATGAAAACAGTTTATTAACAATTTGCTGTACGTAAAGATTTTACAAGGAGTGAATTTAGGTGAATAATTGGAAAAGTTTTGCTGCTTGTTTCACATGATTAGAGCCAGAAATGGAGACGTACAATGTAGACAAGTGTCATTAAGGTTTGATCTGCTCTCATGTTCAAAATGAAGTGGATTTTTGTACATTTCCATGACGATATCACAGCATGTAATTATGTCACGGCATGTGATGATGTCACCGTGGGCTCAAATGGAGTCATTCTGTTCGTCTTTGTTGACTTGGTGCCTTTCAACCAATCAGGGAGCTTCATTCTGGACCACCGCCCCCGATGCCAGCAGGCCTGCGATGACGTCATCACTGTAGGCCAAAATGTCCCGCAGCACCTGCACGGTGTGCTGGCCAATCAGAGGAGGGGGCGTCGGTCCACAGGGCAAGAAGCTACTGAAACGCACCGCTGGACCTGATGGCAAACAAACAAACAAACAAACAAACAGAGAGGTTAGCGTCTTCAACTGTCTCGCTGGTTTTGGACATTTTGACCTGCAGGTGGCGCCACCTCCAAAAGGAGAGCGAGGGACCGACGGAGCCAACAAACCATTTATTTGTGGAGACATTCAACAATCAGCTGGTTTTTAAAGCACTAATGAGCCAAACTCTCACAGTCTGTGTGTGTGTGTGTGTGTGTGTGTGTGTGTGTGTGTGTGTGTGTGTGTGTGTGTGTGTGTGTCTCAGGAAAAATAATTAAGGATTAAAGTTATGTAATTGTTTCTTTCATTCATCACATTTCTTTCTCACTGAGTTTGAGCCGACCAAAGAAGAAAACTTTATTAATAGCACGGGCCCACAAGTAATCAGTTACTGGTTACTTGGAGTTATAAGTGGTGATGATTAGGTCAACATAGTGTTGGGTACGTCGAGGTAGACGTGGTTAGTTACAGGCAGAGGTGGTAAAGAGGCTTAGTCGGCGAATGGCACAAAGAGGCAGAGAGCAGGTGATCCCGGTAAACGGCAGGTACAACTGAGTAATGATGGAAAATCAGTGCTTAACCCCAAATGATCCCTGTTAGTGGGTAACAGGCCGGTCTGGTGAGACATTGCAATGGTTACTGACACCAAGGCCTGGGCAGCCAGCAGGTGAAAGTGTGCGTTAGCTTAGCGCCACCTGCAGGACAGAGCGTCTCTTTGTTCTTGTCACGTTTTACTCTTTCAGTCATTTTAATTATATAACATCAGCTGTGGCCTCTAATAATGGACACACACGTTAGTTACTGTTTGTTCTCAGTTATTTCCTGGCTCAGACACAACACACACACACACACACACACACACACACACACACACAGTGGAATGTCATCAACAAGGCGGCCAATGAATGTTCTGAGCAGCACGTTTTCACACTCAATTAACCTCCGAAGTACAGACAACACACACACACACACACACACACACACACACACACACACACACACACACACACACACACACACACGCCCCAAAACGTGCACACACACATACACTTGTGTCTGGTGTTGTTTACTAAACAGAGAAGAACAGAAGAGTGCAGAGCAAAGAAAAGGATATTGTTAGGGGCTGTGAATAGACTCGCTCTCTCTCGCTTGCTCTCTCCTGAGCGCGCGCTCTCTCTCTCTCTCTCTCTCTCTCTCTCTCTCTCTCTCTCTCTCTCTCTCTCTCTCTCTAACACACACACACACACACAC
>JASSRZ010000020.1:13510112-13551876 GCA_032164315.1 Malacoctenus gilli
CCCCCCCCCCCCCCCCCCCCCCCCCAGCACTCAAGAACGAGCTGCATGGCAAATATGAGGCGGGGAGAGCTGAACGCTCATCAGGTCCCGTGAGGAGCAGCAGCCTACTGCCCTCTTGTGGCGAAATCTCACCAACGCAAAGAGAAGCTGTAATACAAACGAGCCCTGGAGGATTTTTATTGTTATATTTCAGAGATTAAATTTTTAATCGTTTCACAGCTCTGAGATTTTCTTTCTTTTTTTCCTCTCCAGGTGAAGCTTCCTTTCCCCGTCGATCAAATCACAAATCTTCCACGGAACGACTTCCAAATGTTGGTGAAAATGCACAAACTGACCTCGGAGCAACTCGAGTTCATCCACGACGTGCGGAGGCGGAGCAAGAACCGCATCGCGGCGCAGCGCTGCAGAAAGAGGAAGCTTGACTGCATCCTGAACTTGGAGTGTGAGATCCGAAAACTGGTGAGTGGAAGTGGTCACAACCGACAGCAACGAGCAGCACTATAGCTGACTTACTCCAGAGCATAATGATGACACATTCATTAGATTCAGGTGTGTTGGAGCAGAAACACACTGAAAACATGACTGTGGCCCTCAAGTACCAAGAGTCCCCACCTCTTCATATTGTTGTGGGAAGGTTATCTTAAAGTTTAAGATAACCTTCCCACAACAATACCAAAGACTGACATACCTGGCCCTTTCGGACCACAATCCTTTATGTTTTCATTGTGTTTAATGCTCCAGCAGGCCTGAATTGGATGAACAGGCCATCAAGAAGTGCTGCAGAAGTCTGATAATTAGGCATTTATTAAAATCAGGTGGCTCTGAAGGCAGGACACATTCTAGTATATAATGTAAGTAATGTAGGACTGAGGCCCCTCAAGGACCAGGAATGTCCACCTCTGCCCCAAACTCCATGAAAAAAGTGCGCACAGTGCTCCTATTATGTTTGTCTGCGCTTCAGATTTTTTTTTCCCAACTTTTTTCTGTTTACACGACTGTGTTCGTTTCTGCAGCATATTAGTGTGACACCTTCGTGAGTCTGAGCAGGTCTACACCTTGTCAAAATACACAGATTGTAAATACGGAGAGAAACTGCAACTGAACTCATGAATCAAAGTGTTTCACTGAATGACTGGCTTAAATGGAAGGTTCAACGATTAGTGAATGGAGGCTATTTATACTAGCTACAGTCAGAAGTGTTGTATTGATCGCACCTTCAGGATGAGTCATGGTGTGGTCTGCTTGTGCGTGCAGGTGTGTGAGAAGGAGAAGCTGCTGACAGAGAGGAACCAGCTGAAGGCGTGCATGGGCGAGCTGTGGGAGAACTTCTCCTGCCTGTCCCAGGAGGTGTGCCGGGACGTCCAGCTGAGCCCCGAGCAGGTCCAGTCCTTGCACCACTACTGTCCCGTCCTGCGGCCTTCCAACTCCACTGCCGGCAACACCCGCCAGTCCAACAAGCGCACCCACAGCATCCCAACCCCCACCACCACTGCCACCTCCGCCCCCACCACCAGCATCGACCTCACCGGAACCCACTCCGGCTCGGCCACGCCGGACCCCAGCTTCCACGGATCGCCGGGCCCCTCGGAGAGCGAGCCTGACACGGCCATCAGAAACGGGGCAGACAGGGATGCGGATGCCAGCATGTATGCAAAGTCCGAGCTGTCTGCGGAAAATTCCAACCAGACGGTCACAGTGGATTTTTGCCAAGAGATGACTGACAAATGTACAACTGACGAGCAGCCGAGGAAGGACTGTACTATGTAGTGGTGGTTCTTCGTGTTGTTTTGTCCTTGATGGTTTTTTGTTTGTTTGTTTGTTTGTTTGTTTTGTTTTGTTTTTTTATTATTTAATTTTACTCTTCTGACAAACCCTCTCTCGGGGTTGTTAAGACAGTCAGCCTCTGCCAGTGTTCACTGAAAAAACAAGTTTCGTTTGTATTTATGTCTTTTCGTGCTGTCTTTTTGTTTGTTATTTTGGTTTTTTTTGAACGGTTGACACTAAAGTTGTCTTAACAGCAGCAATACTGTTCTCAAGGTATTCTCCTCTTACCATGACAGAGTGGGATCCTCTCACCAAACCCCTTACAATGGTGCTATACTCGCCCCAGGCAGGAACTTCTTACAGTGGAGACGCTGTTCTCCATGTATCACACATCACAACTGAAAAAAAAATCAAACCTCATCGGACCTAAACAGCAGCTCTCTCTTTGTCTCCGTATCAATGGTGTCTTCTGTTTCTGCCTTTCTTTTATAATTCCCCTTGATTTCTTTTTCCCACTCTGTCTCTATCGATCTCTTCTACCTCTTTCTATCTGGCTCTTTCTCTTTCCAGCAAACACGCAGCGTCGTCAGGGAGACATTCAGTTCATTTTACGTTTAACGTACATCAGTCCAGACCCACTGTTGGATATTTAAGCGGACGCCCAACACTGCTTCTGTATCCAAACGTTAAAGTGGGACCTGTTGTGGGGCATACAGTACCAGCACAGTGACCCACATTTTGGAATGAGGCTTTCAGTTAATCTGCATTTTTGGTTAAGTATGTCAATCATTTGGTATCAATGAGATATTTAATCCTGGGCCAGCATCTGACAGTCTGGGTGGGACCACTTTTGGATCAAGGTCCAATATCAGGTCAACCTTTAATAATATGGATGGGACCACTGCTGTACACCTGGTGGGTAGCCAATGCTGGTTCAACATCTAAAAGTCTGAAATGGACCACTGTTGGACCCCTAATCGGTGTTTAGGAGACCCCCAGTACTGGTGAAGTATCTGTTTGGCCAGGTGAGACCACTAACCAATTGAAATTCTCAAATTCAAAGTCAGTTCCCTGCTGGATGTCTGGATCACTATCTGAACATCTAGATGGAACATCTGGTTGACATTCAAATGCTGGTTCATCGTCTGAATGTTAATAAGACCACTATTGGAAGCCAACTTACTCCCTCCAAAATCTGGTTTAACGACTGGACATTTGGGTGGGACCACCATTGGGTGGTTTTTAGACTTCCAGTCACGGTTTATTAGCTTAACATTTGGAGAGGACCACTATTGGATGTCAGGAAAATGTCCAGTGCAGGTTCAGTACTGGAACGTTTGGGTGGGACCACTGTTGGATGCCTTGCTTAACATAAAGTCTTGGTTCGATACCCAGAAGTCCCTTCTGGATCCTCGGTGTCTTTTGAAAACTTCTCTGAGGGACATCAGCGAAGGATGTTTAAAGGAAATTTTGGACGTTGTTTCACTGTGGATCCACAGTGGACAGTCCTTCAAACTTTCCACGGCGGTATCTGAATAATGTCTGTGCTCAGTGGGTTTCCCTTCTGTCATTTCTTCTCTCATTATATCTAAGTGGCCCTTTTCGTCACAGCAATTCAAACTCAGGAAAAAGGAAAATTCTCTGAATGTTCAACGTAATTCATAAAAAAAAAGTGAGAAAAAAAAACTTCCATACACGAGGAAGTTACGATGCAGTGAGACTGTAAAATGTTCATATGCAAAAATGTCTTCAAGCGTCTCACATTTGTATTTCTGTACAGGAGAACGTTGTACAGGCTGTAAACCGAAAACATTCCTTCTATGCCTTCCACAGCACTGAATCGAAAGGAAAAAAAAAGGCTTTTTTGCAGGCGGTTAAATGGCTATTTTTATTTCCCACTCATCAGCAATACCATTGTATTTGGATGTTGTAACGGTGACTTTCAAGTGCTTGTTTGGCAGAAGTGTATATAGTACGGAGCATGATGACTGTAACAGTGATTTTTGTACAGGTAGAGGCTTAGATTTTTCTTTTTGTTTCTTTTCCACTTGGGTTATATCAAGCACCTTTTTACTAAGGGAAGAATCTTTGCTTTGCTGTTTCCTGTCCTGCCTAACGAATACTCCCTCCAGCACGGCGGGCGTTCATGTACTCAGGAAAACAGCTCGATTCACATGTACACACTCGCACAACAGTACATAACAGACACACGCGCGCGTCCACGCCAACTTAGAGCCCCTCGCATCTATAAAAAGTTTGACAGTTGAAGACTTGTTTTGGAACCCGCAGCTGAGGCCAGCTCCTCCAAATCCTTTCTAAATGTGAAAAAATATACTTATTCCTTGTGTTTTACTTTTTAATTGTTTTTCTTTGGGAGAAACTAATATTTCCTATCAGTATTCTAACTGTGTACACTCTTGCGGACACTCTTTAGACTTTTTTCAGTGTTGCCATTTGATGTTTGAAGAAAAAAATGACCCTGTATTGAATGACATTGCTAAAAAAGTAAAATAGGAGGGTGACATTTTATAATAATCCTTCATAAATAACTTGAAAAGTGGAGGACTCTTGTGGCTGTCAACAATCTATTAAGATTGATGACGAATCAATTTCAAATTAGTTACGATGATAATCATATTTTGGCCCTAGTGTCAACATTCAACCCAACCTCCTCTGCCTCTCATTGGCTACTGGTAGTACTCATTGCCTTTGTTGACTGTATTGTTTCAGTTGACTGTATTTGCGATCTATACTTTCCCCAATTGTTGATTGTTGAGAAATCCTCCACGAGGTTAAGTGACTAGTAACCAAAGTTTAGTGAACTGTAACCTTATTATTATGATGGTTATTATAACGTGTTACCCACAAAAGAAAAAAAAGAGATTTAATTCAGGCACTTTGTTTTGGCCCCACACGCTCAGAGCCATTTCAGCACTTCAGTTTGGCGTTTTGTCCTCACTTCAGACTCCCTAAAAGTTTGAAACTGGAGCACTTAATTGGCACTTAGAAGAGGAGACACCTAAATGATATGATCATATGAGTAAACATTTGTTTTCTTTTGGGAAATCGTTTTATGGAGCATCGAAAACTGAAACACGAAAAGGAAAACAATGTTTTAGTACATGAGTGTTCACAGCTTATCTTTGTATTTCTTTAGGAATTTGAATAAGCTCGTTCAGACTTCATCCGACGTGAAAGCTGTGTATGTGTTGTCCAACTGATTGAGTAACAATCATATAAGATAACATGTTTGCCCTGATCGTGCATTTGTTTGAACATCCTATTTTGTGATGTGCATGCATGCTGCCTATAGCTATAAGCCTAGTTAGTTGGTCTTACCTTCTGTTTTGCCTTGTAAGTTCCCCTCCAGAGCTGTCTGCTTTGAAATTGCTATTTTTAAAAAAAGAAGTTTATGTATAAAGAAGCTGAATTATGTCAACCTCTCTAGAGGCAGCTTTAATGTTCAATCAAGGTGCTGAACTCCAGCACAAAGGTTGGAGTCCACTGGATGCTCTGTTCATTTCTCTTTAAAGCCCTAATCCGAACTGCAGTTCCACGCTAGCATGACAGTGCTAACGTGGAGCACTTTGGAACAGATGACAAGTCTCATCTAAAAAAAAAAAAACCCAACCAGTATCTACTACAGTACTTGCTAATAGAATTCAAAGCTCGAATTACAAATGAAACATCAAAATATAACCTCAAATTGCGCGACAGCTAGTTGCAGAATGAGCCAAAGTCTCAAGAGGTCAAAAGCCAGTATTCGTAGCCAGTAAATCTTGGTGTCCTGACTTTCATAATCACAGTTTAGCTATAGTTTGAAAGCTTCTCTGGCCTCTCTAAACCGAATTTCTTATAGATAATGTAAAGATATAAATCTTCAAATTGGTCACTTAAAGTAGGCCGTTCAGAGTTTTGAAACAGCACAAATATAAATGCAACAAGTCACTAAAGGCTGTGTTAAAAAATAGAATAAACAGTTTAGAATAAACAGTGTAAAAAAAATGTACTTCAGGAAAAAGGAAGTGTTTTCAGCTAAAAAATTCTAAATATTTTTATTCAGTCGTGCTGAATCATGCTGTAACTTGCTGGTTTCTTTACGCACTGACCAGTTCCTCGCTGAGTCACCGGTTAGACTGTTATAGATAAAGTATCTGATAAATGTTGCGAGCCCTTGCTTTGTTCTGGATTTAGTCACCCGACCTTCTTCCATGTGGAGCTGCTGACAGATTTATCAGGGCTTCTGTGGGCTTCAGAAGCATTTGTTTAGTGCTGTGAAGCACCTTTAACCATTGGTTTTTCTAAGCAGTTTCCATCACCAACAGGCACAAAGATGGCTTGTTCTTCTCCAAGACCAGGCCTAGATTTTAGCACTTCTAACATGTGCAAGCTGTATTCAGTTCTGCTTGCTGTACTAGCTAAAATGCATCACGTATGAAAACAAAAAATCCTATGCATTAGACCAGCCTACCTCGCTAATGGATCTCACTATGCAAAGCCCTGTAATCAACTTCCTTCAATGTATTTCCAGGCCGCAAACCACAAGTTAGTGCGCTCGCGCCTCCGACTAGTATGAAGTGCGGATCCATTTTCATCTGTAAATTAAAGCAACAAATTATATGTCAATGCCCTAAAAGGCATTAGCCTCTGAGATATAATCTATGTCCCTTACAAAGTCTTAAAAAATTTGAGACTTGACTTCATGGAAGCTCAGCCTGACCTAGGACACAAACAAATGAACAATTTTATTCTGCATATAGCTAAAACCGGTCATACTAAGCTTGCATGACAAAGTATGTTTATGCTTTAAAGTTTGCAAGCAGTTCAAAATACAGGTAAAACCGCATATTAACAGTTTCCTTGTTAATTTTCCTGAACTCAAAACTCGAACTGACTCTTTAATAGCTCAGATTTTGTAGTTAGCCTTTCTCTTCTTTTATTGTTTTGTTTTGCCAAGCTTTAGATTTTACTAGAAAGTGCTGTAGTAGATATTTACGTAAAACTTCGAGGCGCTCCTATGTTCAGGCTAAGAATGAGCCACGCACCCTTCACACTGAGCTCACACATGGCCCCTTTGTTAGTCAAGCAATAAATGTGAACAATCCGCGTCATCATTTTGTGGCCAAATAGTTGAACTCCAGGGTTGGGGCTTTATATCTGGGATGACATCTTTTGATTATTTATCCCCCTCACCCCTCCACCTCCAACCCAACTTGTATTTTACCAATGTAAAGTTTAGATGTAGTTTGAATCCCAATCTCCTGAGTGACAGACAGAGAAACTCTTAAGTGTATTTTATGAAACTGTCTTTAAATTGTTCTTTAAAAAAAAACAGACAGATCCCGCTAATATTTTTGCTGAGTATAGAGGCCCCCCCACACACACACACTTACACACACACACTTACACACACACACTTACACACACACACACACACACACACACACACACACACACACACAGAGTAAAACCCACTTATTCATACAACACACGCACATGGTAACAACCATTTTATCGCAGCCTGAGTGTGGAGCAGCAGTGATCCAATGATGTGCTTTCTGGTGTTGTGTTAAGCCCTTTTTTTTCTTTTTTTTCTTTTTTTTGCTTGTTCGAAACATGAACACATGTTTACTGACACGGTGCAGTTTTGACCCATATGAACAGGCGGCCAGATGCAAACCCAGAAATGTAAAGTGAAACCGTCGCCATAACTAATGCTGAGGATGCCTGGTGTGCTGGTGTTAATCCCTTGTTTGAGAGGAAAACTATCCATATTACAGAGAAAAACCCAGATGGTGTTCCTCATGGCAAAACAGAGGCTCATGTTCAGTTTTACTCCATGTTTTGGTTGAGATTATAACGCTTGTGTTTACTTCTGATTGGCACAAAAACAGCAGTGACATCAGCTGGCGCTCTGAGTAAGCCTTGGAGGCTAGCCTATGAGCGCCCTGGACTGAACGCCAATCACAGTAAAGAGAGCAAGTAGCTTTGATTGTCTTTTGGGTGAACTGTCCCTTTATTGTCTCAGGGTGCCAACCTGTTCATTGAGTCGGCCTACAGCAGACAAGCTCTGTAAAATGTTTGTCTTGTACGTGGCACTGCATGATTCCCATTGGCCAACAGGGGACAGCAGCCAGCAGCACAACGGCAGAAGAAAATTTGTGGTGTATTTGGAAGGAAAATGTAAGTGTTCAACTCTTTTGTTTGTTTAGCATTTCAGCTAAAAGGAGCTAAACGCTAAAAAGACAAAAACAAAAAAACAACATACTGCTGCAAACTCACACATGCAACAGGTGTGTTCAAATCGTGTGATTTGAAGTGGCATCTTTCGTTACTCTGAGCAAAAATCATTTGGATTAACAATTTTGATATTTTTTATGCTTTGCACCAGAGCACACAAACTCCACAGAGAACATCTCATATGTTTACAGTGGAGATGTGGTGCATTCAAAAGGACATGGCATGAAAAAGACTCGTCCCTGACCCATCGCGCATGACCGATTGTTGCAATCCGTGCAGCTTTAAAAATGACTTGAAAACACCTCAGCTCAGTGTAAGCTATTTGCTTTTACTACAGTCTGGTTTCTATGTTTTTTTCATGTTGTTGTTGCCCTGTAACACAATGCTCTCACCCCCTTTGTTTTCTGTGTGTGCTCATGCGTGTGTTTCTCATTGAGTTGTACTTTTTTTTCTCTTTTATTTTGGTCGCTGCTTCTGTGAAACAAACACTGGCTTTTCAACTCCAAAGGTTGTTCTGTTGAAAGAATACGAACAAGAAAAAAAATGACAACATGCCTTTTTTTCCTTACAGTTTGAGAAAAACAGAAGAAAAAAAATAAAGAAAATCTGGTATCCTGGTTGAATGAATAATGGAAACATGTTTACAAGCAGGTGTCATGCTCACGTCTGATCAATTCTTTTTTTCGCCATGTGGACAAAAAAAAAACTGGCTTGGTTCAATTGGACTGGTTCTTGGTGGTTGCGTTAAGGAGGCGGCAGGCGGGTCCCCTCGACCCCCCCCGTCTCCGGTCCGACAGTTTTGGGATGGCTCAGCATTACATGGATACAAAAAAGTGCACCTCCGATATTTGCCTTAGAACTTACAGAGGCCATAGTTCACATTCAAGTGAAGTGAGTGTATGCAGGGGCCCGGGCCCCCATCCCCAAGTCACCAGTGCGGACTTTTTCTCACACTTATCTACCTGTGAAATCCTTCATACCTCTCATAACTGGTCAATGACTGTATCAGCAAACTGCATCAGGTGTTTTTTCTACATGCTTTTTACACAGATTCTATGGATTATTGTATTAGTAGATTTTGGTGCATCATTTTTAATGTAATAGCTCTTAAGCTTGTAGTTCCAATTGTTGTTTTCTCTCTCTCTCTCTCTCTCTCTCTCTCTCTCTCTCTCTCTCTCTCTCTCTCTCTTTCATTTTTCTATATTACTGTTTTGTGTTAATATTGTCGATTTGAAATAGCTGTTATTTGCTTATTCTCTACTAAGAGTTCTTACCTAATTTTTAAATGCTACATGACCCTAATTAATTAAATGACTTAATAACCATTGTAAATACGGTATTGTGCAAACCCCATTTTCATTCATTTCAGTTGCTAGTGTTATATAAACGACCTTTTTGTCTAGACACCATTTCTCTTTATGAAATAAAGAATCATGCATATCATGCTTCCGGCTCTGTGCATCTTTATCGACACAATGACAGACTCGCACTGTTTTACGTAGAAATGGAAAGAAACCACTTAAATGCTTCCTTAAATCAACAACACAGAAGCTATCATGTGGCTCCAGATGCGGAAGTTCCTCTCGAAAATAACAGCAGCATCACTGGCACAACCTAAGTCAGTCTGCACCTGCAAAAATGTAAATACATTAAATAGATTCACCAGTTTGTTAAATGTGTCAGACTAGGGTGGTTTGAAAAATAAAAGTTGGAAATTAATTTCTCGGACCCCTTAATTTGCTTTGGGAAAAAAGAAAGCCTGTCAAATAATTTTGTCATACATCAATATTTAGAAGTACCACATCATAGCTGAAGTTTGCAGATATATCGCTTATTGGTGCCCGAGTGCCCGTGCAATAGACTATCCATTATCCAAAATATAATCCAAAAAAGATCGAATTCTACTGCCTGAGTGTAACTTAATCATAATTTTGTATTCAATTTAAAACTACACCAGGGTTGAATATACTTTTAAAAATATTTTTTCCAGGCTACAAGTAGAACATTTTGTACAAGTGCAGTTTAGTTTGTGTACTGTATAAAATATTCACTATTCAGGCTAAAAGTTACAATGTTCACCAGAATTTTTTTGTTCTTTTGCATATGTATTTTAAACATATGCAAAATAATACTTCTAGATTATAAAGTCAGTAAATTGAGTTGGATTGTGTTTACTCTACAAATACATTATGAAAGCATTTCATTAGAAAGTCTTAGTGTATTTACCATGTTATATATATATATATCCACTCATTATCATGTAAAAAATATTCTCTTTCGGTACACCAATGGTTCTTGTGCTGATTCATACCTTTATTAACATGAAGTACTGCAAGGCATAAAGTATAATATTGTTTTGAGCTGGATCAAAATTTTTGGTTAAATGTATGAAGCATAGACTTGATCATTAAAATGAAAGTATGATGTTAGATTCTTACAAAATCTTCCTGACCACAGTATGTACGCATAGTAAGACATCATACAATTCATGTTTTTGTGTGTACTATTCTTATAGGGCATTAAAAGAATTGATTTTCCAATGTATTGTTGTAATTTCTGTCGTGACATATCAAGATTAAACCGACAGAAATAATTTGGAAAAATTTGAGAAATGACCATACTATATATGACAAAGTCACAGTAAGCTAAATCTTAGGACATTGTACATGATGTATTTTTATGTTAGGTACAACAAATTTAGAGGGTGAGACTTGAAGTTTAAAAAAAAAATTTAAAACATAATTGTAGACCACCCTAGCGTCAAACATACTCCTCAGGGAGCCATGGTTGTCAGTCAATTGCCATGTGTATCTGCAGGACATGTTGAGTTTGTGCACATTTTTTACACACAAAAAGCTTTAATATATCTTGATCAATGACGGATGGATGAATAAAAAACCCAGCACTTTCACCAAAGGTGCCAGACTTTATAAAAGAAAAAAGTCATTTTTTAATGAAAAACAACATTATATCAAGTGTTCTTTTATTTTCTTCCAATTTTTTTTATGTGGTTGCCAATTCCACATTCTTGCACTCTGCTGCTTTTTGGACTCATTTCATGAGCTGTACATAAAAAATAGTTTTGGTACGAATCTGATTCACAGTCTCCACAGTAACTTGCAGACTAAAACAATGTAAAACGATGAAAAACTGGTGAGATCTTTTGCTCAGTAAAAATAAAATCAATACTTGTACATACATTCTGTACAAAGGAAAATATATAAACATAATCTTAGTTCTTGTCTTGACCAGGTTGACAGCAGGATCCTCCCAGTCAGCCTCGTTTCACTTCTTCATGATGGACGAGAGCTCCAGGATCATGCTCTGAAAGAAACCAGTGTGGGCAATCTGTCATCGCACACATTTCAGCCTTTATTTTTGATACACATCTGGTTGTTTCACTCCCTCCAGGGAAGACACACAAGGTTTTGGGATGTTTATGGATATAACTTTGTAACATGTAGCCACAAAGTTCAGCCAGTGGTTCCCAGAGTCACCCATGGGATGGTTCCTCCAAGGCTGGATGAACCGTTTATACAACGGCACTGCTGTAGCCAATAGAAGCGAGGCGGAATGGGAGAAAGCCAGAGTCAATGCAGAAGTTTAAAGACTCATCCTGTAATTTAACACCTAAATACACTTAATTGAAATTGTGGCATTCAGCCACAAGTGATGGATTGGTCAGGGAAAAGGACTTGGATGCAGCTTAAAATTAAACATTCAAACACATCAGGCAATGTTGACTTGCACCCAGCGAGCAAGTTAGGTTTGGAGTAAGTTGCTATGGTGATTAACTCACTTACTTATATCTCCCTGCAGCTGGAAAGCTTATCCAGCCAGCAAGATGGTCCATGCCCTTCACTCCAACCATGCTCCTTGAAAAGTGTTTGTAAATATGAAGGCTTTGGAAAGACCGCTCGTCAGGTGATTGGACAGACCACCTGTCTGTCCCTTGCTGACACTGCAGGGCTTTGACCAATCAGGATGCTGCACCTTTCCCACCATAATGGCTACCAGAGGAGCGAGTTGTAACAATGCGTGCACGAAACATAGTGAGAGCGCAACACAACTTCGGCTTCACAGCAATATTTGCGGCGACAGCATCAAATGGGTCACGCTGATAATAGAATACCTTCCAGTGTGGATAAAACAAAGGCATCCATGCTGTGTGCGGCTGTAGTAGGAGTGCAATGAGAAGCAGTGCATGTGATTACATAATCAGCACAAAACTCGCTTTTATTTCAATCCGACATCGAACCAACTTGGTGCTGGTTGTCCAGCAGAGAGCAGCATAGGCCTGTTGGCATTGAGTGTGCAGCGTTGCCACTGGTTTCCATGAGATGATGGAGTGGAGTTGGTGCATACTGTGGCACAGCGGTTAGCACTCTCAATTCTGAGTATGTGTATGTCTGTGTCGGGGAGGGAGGGGAGGTTTCTGCCACAGCCCAAAAACATGCATGTGAGGAAATTAGTGGCTCTTAATTTTTCAATTTCAACTGGGATTAGCTTGGGTCCAGTATTTAACACAAGGAGGCACACGTGTACAGGTCACGCACACGCATGCAAGTATGCATGCATGCACGAACAAACACACAGACACACACACAGACACACAGACACACACACGCACACACGGAGAACATGCAAATTCATGCAGCAGCAGCAGCAGCAGCAGCAGCAGCAGGAGCACCATTTCTTTATATGAACGGTGGTTCCAAGTGCGAGAAGTCCTCATTTCAATTCCAAGACATCTTCAGGTGTTCTACAAAGTGACAGTATCAAACACTGAACTTGTATTAAAGTGGTCAGTTGTTCAAACGTGCTGAAACTGCACACTCTGATCGGACAGCTTCTTCAGAGGACAGTTCACCTCTTTCATTGGGCACAGCCTAATTCTTAATGCTAGTCGTCAATTATTATTTAGAGTGTACTCCTCTTCATCAAAAATTACTTACCATGGACATCCTCCTCCCGCTTGCTGGGGGCGGCGGAGTCATCACTGGACTTTCCCCCTGGTTGAGGTGAAGGGTTTCGCCGTCCGTTCCGCTCTGAGAGTCTCCGGTGTCAGACGGACTGGCCAGCTTGCCCTCCGACAGCCCTCGGGACATAAAGCTGCACTTGCGGGCAGTGGGGTAGTGGCCGCTCTCCGGAGAGTCGCTCATGTCGCTGAGCTCCTTACAAATGCTCACCCTGCTCTGCTTCCTCTGAGGGTTCCTCAGGGCGGCGGGGATCTCCATATGGCTGGCCATCAGCGTGGCCCGGGGGCCCACTGGGTGGTGCCCCTTGGCCGGGCCAGCGAGACCATTGGACTCCATGCTGCTGCATGATGGCTTCCTGTTGTCCAGAGTGTTGCGCCTCTCCAGAGCCTCGAGCTGCCGCAGGCTCTGGACGTCGGGTTGGTTCATCTGCTGGTTGGAGTTGTTGGAGCTCTCCTTAGTTTGGGGGCCCCAACCGGAAGGCAGAGTCTCCACGTGGCCCTCTGGCACAACTGGGCAGGACATCTGTGTGAGCTGCACCAACCGCTGAGGCGAGGAGTTGGAAAGCACACACACCTGCTGCACCATTGAGTTTTTCTTGGAGCGACACAGACTGTCATCGTCTCCGTACTTGTATCCATACAGGCCTTGTTTTATCTTCTTCACCCCCAGGTGGAAAATCTCCAGCAGGTTGAGGAACAAGGAAACTCCGGCGATAACCAGCATGAACACCATGAAGATGTTCTTCTCGGTGGGTCGCGACACAAAACAGTCAACACTGTTGGGGCAAGGCAGCCTCTCGCACTTGTACAAGGGGGACAGTCCGATGCCATAAAGGGCACACTGGCCTATGATGAATCCCACCTCCACCACAGATCTGGTCAGGATATGGAAAACGTAAGTGCGCAGCAAGGAGCCTCTGAGCGGCGCTTTCCTCACCCTCTTCTGTTCATCAAGTTTGCGCAGTTCACGCTCGATTCTCCGGTGGTCCTCCTGGACGGGGTCGGTCCCCTCAAGCTCCGCTTTCAGACAGGCCTTCTTTCTGTGCCGCTCCTTATCCAGGGTCCTCAGGCGGTACAGGGCGTGGCCCATGTAGACCAGTGAGGGTGACGACACGAAGATGATCTGCAGGACCCAGTAGCGGATGAGGGAGATGGGGAAAGCCTGGTCGTAGCAGACGTTCTTGCAGCCCGGTTGCTCCGTGTTGCAAACAAACTCGCTCTGCTCATCGTCCCAGACGTCCTCGGCCGCCACACCAAGCACCAGCATACGGAAAATGAAGAGGATGGTGAGCCAAATCTTTCCCACGATTGTGGAATGGATGTGAACCTCCTCTAAAATACCCCCCAGCAAGTTCCAGTCCCCCATCTTTGGTCACATTATTATCCGCTGTCAGTGGATAAAGGAAAAAAAGAGCTTTGTGGATTTTGAAGGGAAAACTGATGGTGGAATGAAAATGTGTTACTCACATGAGTCTCAGGGTCCCTGCCTTGTTCAGCGTGAAGCCATTACCGGAGAGCAGCCTCCACTGCGGTGACATCAGGGTCGGCTGGTCACCCACCGGAGTCTAACACGGGCACGCGGCAGTCTGACACTATTTCAGTGCCGCCGCAAACTAGGACTCCGGTTTGAAGCCATCGATCCACCACATGACCCCCCAACGCCCCGAGGTTGGTTTCATCCTGTCTCTTTTAACGGGACACTATACTGGAAATAGCACCAACCGAGATGTCAATAAGCAGCCGTGCATTATGTTGACAACTCCCCTGCTTGCAATGCAAACTACCTGTCCACAGAATGTGGACACATGAATGTCCAAGTCTCTTACAACCAGAGCGATGTCTGGAGGACGTAGTGAGATGTTCCCATGAGTCCAGTCCAACACAGGAACACACACAAACAGGCAATTTAGACATTCACTGAACTCATGTCTTTGGACTATGTGATGGAGCAAGTCCAAGGACACGATGCAAACCTATCACCTGGGTTGCGTGAACGGCTCTTGACATCATACGCCACTCTACCTTCACCTCTACTCCTCACAAAGATGGAGGGTTGCTTTTGTTTTTTCAGTGTCCGTCCACTGCTTGGTCTACGAGTAAGTTGGTGCCCTGAGGCGCTGGCCTGGATGTCCCTGTTTTGTGGCCCACTTTATGAATATGAGTGTCGCAGGGGGGGGGGACTGGTCGCGTGTTTTAGTCCAAGGCAAAGGACAACAAAGTGACACCATCAAAAATAAATAGAACTTTATTTTCAGTAAAGGACAACTGTATGTACATTATTAAACATTGTATCCCAAACTAATCAGAAGCAATAAAAAGTTGAACAAAACACCTTTCAGTCCCACACGTAAAACACTCCGTTGTATAAACAAAGACAGATGTACACGAACTAAACATGTAAACGATTTGACAGCCTTCCGATGGATTACGCACAACCATTACATTACGATTTGAGAACCCCAAGATGTCTTGAGCTCTGCTGCAATTTATATCATTCACATAATATAATTTCACAAGTTAAAGAGGAAAAAAAGATCTGTTTAGACAAAGACACACATTCAGTGCGTCTGGACCCCTGATCACCTGACACTGCTGGACGTTTGCAGATGTGCTCATCTGATTTTGATGTGGCAGCAGGTGATCCCTGTGTTGGGACCCTCTGTTCCAAAACACACCAAGCAATTTCTCCTTAGTTTGAAGTCAGACTTTTCTAAATCCCTCCCAAGATGACATTGACGAGCCAATTTTCATGTTCATGTCAATGTTCTTATTTGAGTAGTTCTTCCACCAACATTTCAGACTTTAGTTGTACTGCTGATTTTTATTCTTGATATCTTCAATCAATTGACAGAACAAAGCAGCTTGGACTATTTTCAGCCTCAACGAATGACTATGGGATGCACTTTGGAGTTGTTTTCTGTATTAAACTGCATGATATTACAAAACCTTGTATAATTAAAGGCAATATCATGCAGATGTACAAATTTTGTGAAACATAAATGTTTCTGACAGCTGTTTTTGTACAAATTGGGCTTCGTGACATTTCAGGTACGCATCTACCACAGAAATCATTGGTCATACACTCTTCTACCGTTGGGAGGGTTTGTTTAGTTGTTGGATGGTGTAGAAGTGAGACGCCAGGTGATGAAGAGGTCCTATGATTGGATCAGGCTGGATGACGGGTGGGACTTCCACAATGTGGCTTGAATGCGTGCAACCATGTTGCAGAAACAACACCAGACCTGGTTAACTGTGAAGGCACCCGGTCTCCAACAACATGTTTCCTCTCTCTCTCACTCTCTCACTCTCTCACTCTCTCACTCTCTCACTCTCTCACTCTCTCACTCACTCACTCACTCACTCACTCACTCACTCACTCACTCACTCACTCACTCACTCACTCACTCACACACACACACACACACACACACACACACACACACACACAGCTGAAGTCACAGAGGCGACTTCGCCTCTTCTGGAAAGCCTCTCAAGAACTTGATCGGATCAGGGGTCCATCTTTTTAAAAAGCTTCATGAGTTGGTGAAATCTGTGCGCAACCTGGAAACAAAAAAAGAAAAATCTGGAGGTTACAAGACGCTCACCTTTGACCGTCTAAACCAACTAAACTGGAGACCTCGCCTACCTGCTCTGAAGGCTTTTGCAGCTTCTCCGACAGGATGGAAAAAGTGTCGCGTGACGCACCTTTGGTCTTCAGAGCAACCAAAATTGCTCTGTCTTCCTCCCTGAAACAAAAAGAACAAGCATTCGAATTTAAATAAACAGCCTGAACTTTACCGTCATCTAACCAAACTAAACCATTCACACCCAAAGGGAATTTGAAGCCAATACTAACCGAGTCCATGTGACCACCACCTCACCCTTCTTCCTGATGACATTCTTTGCAGACAAGCTGGTGGGAGAAAGTGACGTCTGCGAGGACCGAGACTCCTCGTCGTCCCTCCTGACATCGGGAACTGTGACCACCGGGGTCTCCTTGTCACCCTCCTTGGAGCGCTTCGCTTTCGATTTCTTCTGGTGCTTCTTGCGCTTCCTCTTGTTAGGATCCTTCTCCACATTCTTCGGCGAGCTGCCCGTGTCTCCTGCAACAGCGGAGCCACTCTTCGGCTTGGACACGTCCGCCTCGTCTTTCTCCGGGGCTGAAACTTGTGATGACGCTGCTTGGCTCTGTAGGTCAGTGTGGGGGTTTTCAGGAGGAACAGGTAGTGGAGTATCTGTCTCAGCAGCTTGAGAGGGACTGGACGTCCTCTTGTGTGTGAGGGCTTCTGACCCACATTTCCCAGGAGTCATTTCTTTCCTCAGAACAGCCAAACTGTCTTCAGCATCGATAGTGCAGTTCGGTGAGTTTCGAAAAATTGCGTTCAAACTGTTATATAGAAGGTTACATTTGTGTAAATTTGTTGCAGATTGGTTGGAAAAACCTTCCTTTGAGGTATTTTGTTGAAACATATTATTTACAAGAGACAAATTATTTATTTGTGGCAATTTCAGACAAGAAGTTGTCCGATTGTCCGCCAGACTGAGCTCAGAGTGTGCCGCTTGGTTGGGGAGATCGTGGTCTGATGGTGGGGCATGACTGGCATTGGCACAGTTGTGCAAGTTCCCGCCCCAGATGCTATTTGATGGACCTCCGTGAGCTGCGGTGCCTTGAACCTTCTGTTGCATCTTCTCTGATCGATTTTGATCACAGCTGTACTCGTCACTCAGCGTGACACTTCCACTCGTGCTGGCCTGCCGAATCTTTAAGATGAAATGATCGTTGGACTTCTCCATGACTAACGCTTGCATGGGCACGTCGGACTTGAAAACAAACGGCGTAGCGAGAGGCGATGAGCCACCGCTGCTGCTGCTCGGGTTGCAACTGGAGTTATCGGTGTCGAGGGCAAGGTGAATGTCCTGCTCCGTCGCGTCTTCTCCATCCATCAGGGCGTCTTCACTTATGTGCGCACTGATGACGCTGTCTGGTGTGGACATTAAATGCAGGCCCGCAGTCGAAGGCTGCAGGAAGCTGAGGTGGCTGTCGGATTTGAGAGGTGAGGGGATGGTGAGGGACACCGCAAGGTCTTCGGCCAGAATAGAATAAGTCTTCTGGGATGGCACTGGATTCTCTGAGGGAACCTCGAGCAGGCAGCTTTCATCAAACAAAGCCGGGTTTAAGGGGTCTTTCAGGCATGGCGATGAGACCTTGCGAGGCGAGATGCTGGCCCATGTTGCGACAAGTTTGGAAGGGGTCTCAAATTTTGTCGGGGAAAGCAGCTTCGATGGGGACTCGAACTTCGATGGCGTCGAAATGCTGATGAACCTCTCCCCATCCTTCCTGGGAGTGCCCAGGGTCCAGGCACCGTTGTCCCCGCTGCCTTCAAGGAAGTCGGACCCTTGCAGGAGACACTTGAAGATCTCCCCCATTTGAGAATCTCTCACCAGGTTGAAAGTCAAACTGGAGGCTTGCTGCTCTGTCAGTAGCTGAAAGTCTGTCTTATCAACCAACTGGCCATTTTGAGAGACCACCAAAGACGACGCGTTATTTTTCTCAGGGGTTAAAAAGATACTCTTGGGGGGAAGAACCTCAACCACCGAGTGGGTACTTTGGCCATTTGGTGGATGCTGGTGGACACCCCTCTCTATTTCCCCATGTGTGATCCTGATGTCTTTACCTCTGCTTCCTAAGCCTGTTTTATATGCACACAATCGGGTCCGGTTCAAGCTGAAGGGCTCAGATGGTGCCTCTTTCTGTTTACACTGAGGCTTCTTCGTGGGAGACTGGCTGGACACCTTCTCGACCCTACTGGTCCTCCTAGCCTCCACCTGGCTTGTCTTGCAAGTGCCCTTCAGTGCCGTTTCAATCTCTCTGAACAAGTAATTGACCTGAGCGTCCACAAAATCCCACAACTTTTGCTTCATATCCACTGCTTGCTGCTCGAAAATGCGTTTTACGATACCATTATTGGACACTTTGCCGAACACGGAGGTGATCAGGTTCTTTAGCTTGGACTTCAGCTCGCCTGACTGGCTGCAGATTTGACCGAAATGAGCGCCGTCCACAAACTCCAAAAAGGACTCCTGGAAATTTTCCATCACACCATAAAAACTCTTTTTTGGGAAGCTTTTATGGAGCTTCATGTACTTCCTTCTGATCCCACCGCGGACCACTTTGAATGCTTCCATGACTTCCTCCGTGGTGGAAAAAGAGGCTTTTGTGGCTGCAGGGCACACCGTTTTGAAACGACCCTTTGGACTCCGCGTGGAGGCACCTGCTGTTTCATGGGGCTCCTTTGACACCACGCCCCTTTCGTCCGATTTCTTCTTTAGAATACAGTTTGTGCTGGGCTTGTTTCTGACGGGCTTGGTGAGCTTGGGCCGCTTGGCTGGAGGGCTAGAGGGACATGCCGCCTGCTCGTCGCTCTCGCTTAGAATTTCTCCTTCCTCCAGGTCTGAATCAGAGGGACTCGAGGACACGTCTGACACCTTCTCCACAAAGTTCTGTGTGTCTCGATTGGTGGGAGATCCTGGATATTTGTTCTCTTTGTTGACATCCAACTTTGTTGAACTGGCATCGATGGTTCCACTGGAAAAATCTGCACAGGAAAGACAAGAAAAAGGCATGAAATAATTAGACTCCAAGAATATGTCAGTACTTTGCACAGTTACTGTGGTTCATTCATGAGAATATGAACAATGACACCCAAATGCCTGCAGAAGTCAAGCACACCAAGACACTTGAGTAGCAGATTTCAACCCACTGCCAAATTAACTCCTGTATGATATGACGGGAGTCAAAACACAGGCTGAACCAAAGAAAGTCCCTCAGTTCCTGACAAAGGAGCTGTTGAGCTCTAATGTGCTCCATAATTATTGACAACATTTTTTTCCCAGATAAACAAACACAAAATAACACAAAATTATGAGAGGAGTCAAAGCAGCAGCAAAATATCCCGTCAGGTTCAACAATGAATTCTGATAGATGTCAAAACAGCTTGTTCTCATTCACGAGTCTATAACAAAAAGCTATGTCGGATCAAGGCAGTTTTTTTAGTGTTTTTTTTTTATCAAGAATTGAAAATTAATTGAAAAAATGTGTCTCGATGGTCAAAAGATAGCTAAATAAATTATTAACATCTTCTGCTATAAAGACACATTACTAATCTACCTGGATGACAAACTTCAGTCAAGTTTTAATCAAACGCCAGTTTGTTTTTAAGCACATTAACATATGGTCATGGCCGAGTCATCGTCAACCCGATTGGGGTGCAGAAGTGTTTGGATGGTATTTTCACAATGCACTGGAACTCAAGCCCTGATCAAATAGAAAAAGAGGTCAATCCGACTGAATATGCATCTCGATTTAATTTTTTCAGGCACGATCACATAATAGTAATAATACTTTTTGTGCGACGGCCTGAAAAGAGTCACAAGACACAACCCCAAAACATGTGTGATGTCATTTGTACACAGCAAACACAATGCTATGGAACGTCCCAGCGATCAGAGACCCTGCTCAGTCTACCACAGTGTCGGATGCTCAAAAAACAGCAGCGTGATTCACTGTTGACATAAAGCCAAATGGATAGTAAAACTGTGCTGCTATTCTTGCAGGGTTTTCGGTAGAGTGGATGATTAATTCTGCTTCGCTGCATGGGACTTAACTGAAGGTACCTTTCTGAAGGCTCTTGACGTGGCCAGGTTTGCCGTGCGCATGGGAAAGGTGTCGCTTTGATATCTGCACTGGACTCCTGAGAGGGCTGATGGCATCAGGGATTCTCTTCAGGTTGCTCAGCGTGCGCATCATCGAGTCTTCGTCGTAGATCGCCGGCACGGAGCTGGACGGCTCCATGTTACTCTGCCACTTCCTTCCCGGACTCAAGGTCTTTTTGGGCGTGGCAGCGACGACATTGTAACAGTCGGGTGGGGCCTTCTCTTCGGTCGTGCTGCTGACTGCCGACACGCCGATGCAGCCGGTGGACGAGCTGGGCTCCGCTGAGGCATCGTCCTCGGTCTGCGTTAAAACGTAAATGGCCTCAGTGAGGCTCAGTCCCTCTTTTGGAAGCGACTCCAGGCTGATTGTGCTGGTCACGGCATCTGTGTCTTTGGAGCGCTCCAGGCCCCCACCACTCTCTTTCTGGGGACCGGGGCCTGGTCCTGGCTGAGAGACTGGAGGTGGGGCTGCAGGAAGACTTTGCTGACCTTCTGGAATGCTTTTATTGATCTCATCTTCAACAGTTTTTGTCTCTGTTGGGGACGAGGTGACAGGAAGTTCTGGGGGCGAAGCCACAAAAGTGCTCTGCGGTGCTGCAGATTTTGGGAGTTCTAGACTTGGATGAAGAACAGCTGGTTCTCTGAGAGCAGCAGATGAATCATTGATGATATGAAGGTCAGTTCTTTGCAGGTCATCATCGACGTGTTGCTTCGAGACGCTTTCTGATGTCTTACTGGGGTTTGTATCATCTTTGGCCTCTGGTTTACTGTCAGTTGCCAGATTTATTGTGTCCTGATGACTTCCTGGATCAGCCACTGCTGTCGAGGAAGTGCTCTCTGGCGAAGACGGTCTCTGACTCACAGTTGCCTGACTTTGGGCTGTATTCAGGGGCTGGCTTTGCTCTGATGTACTGTGGATCATCTCACTCTTCTTCTCTTCCGCTGCGTCTTTCCTGCCTGACCTCTCTGGGGTCTTTTCTGAACATGAAGCTTCAGGATGATCCACAGATTGATTCATAACCTCACTTGGCCCAGCTTCACATTCACTATTGTCTACTTCATCGATAATGCACATATCTTCAAAGTCAGGCTGCGAAGTGTCCTCATCGGACGTCTTTCTGGGGTCCTCCTCCACGGGCAGGAGGTCCCCCTGGCAGGCATCGACGGACAAGCCCGACTTTTTAATGGGTGACAGGGTGAGATTCAAGGTTTCCATGAAGCTCAGTTTCCTGTTTGAACTATTCTCGTCCACGTTTGTTTTCTCGGCCACAGTCGATTTTTCAGACGGCATTCTAGTTTCCTTGTTGGGCTTTTCTTGGTTGTCCTTACCACAGACCTCCACTTTTCCCCAACTGAGCTCTCTGGGCCTCCGTTTCTCATGCTCATTGCTCGCTTCTGACTGACCACTCCGGCTGTGCTTTCTGTCGGTTTTCTGATCGTGGCGTCGGTCCTCCTTCCTCTGATGGCTCTTGTGTCTATTGGCTTCCCTTTCTTTGGAGGACTCTCGGTGGCGCTCAGCATTGTGACTGCTCTTTTTATGCTCCTTGGTATCAGAACTTCGATGTTTGTCGCTTGCTCTGTTTCGTCGTTCTCTATCTTGGTTGTGGCTCTCTTTTGACCTTTGTTGCGAGGCTTGATCTGGGGCCGATGTGGCCATTTTATCAGGCCTTCGCTCCCCGCTGCTTTCTCTCTTGTCAGACTTGTGAGAGCTCTCCAATGGCAATGATTTGGCCCCAGTTGTTTTGCCGTGCTCCTTGTTTGAGCTTCTACTTTTTGGTAACCTGGGGTCGTGCCTTCTGCCATCTGCTCTGTGCAACCTATTCAGCTCGGAGACATGACAGTCCTTGCTTGGGTTTAACAACTTTCTATGTCTCTTATCTGTGGATTCAGATAGTTTTTCACCCTGATAATTTTCCTCGCTGCATTTGGACCTGTGTTTGTCCGACAGCGTCTGCGCGTCAGCAACTTCATGGTCCCTCTTTGAGTGACTATGAGAGGATGGCTTTGATGCTCTGGTCAGCTCAGCGCTCTCTCTCCTGCTGGGTTGAGGTAGATCCCTCGGCAGGTGGTCTGGCCTGCGGGGTAAAGCTGGCAGAGGCGGAATAGGGGGAGGAGGGCAGGATGGTCGTGGTGCTGGTGGAAGTGGGGGTGGTGGTGGTGGTGCAGGCAAAGGTGGTCTGCTTAAGGAGCTGGCTTCAGAGGAAGCGTTGGGTTGATTAGGATCCCGCGGGTTGCCGTGAGATGGCTGAGGACGATAGAAGGCTTTGCTTGACCTGTCAGACACCGAGGTTTGGACAAAAGGTTAATGTTCCTCACCGGTATTCAAAGTACTAACAAGTAGAGTTAATGTTTTAACTTTAAAACACAACAGATATGTGGTAGCGAACAGGACTTCTACTTATGTAGCAACTACTGCTGCTTGTTTGTCAGCCAGAGAGATACAAACCAAAAAACAAAACAGGTGACTGACAGCTTCCTGGAACTACAAGGACAGCAGATTGTTTTTATGCTAACATCATCACAATGTAGATATATACTACTGTATAAATATCAACCAAGCACAATAGATTCGACCAGTTTGCATTAATAACACTTACCATTGATTTAATCTCAGAATTTCGGCGTCTTTGCGTTTCACCTCCAGTCTGGCTGTTTGTAAAAGCACAGAGATGTTCTTTTTGAGACAGCAGTTCTCACTGGTCAAACCCGTGTTCTGTTGGTGGAAGCAGAGAGCGTCAAGGAGGCTGGATTATTGTGATGGACATTTTTTGTGGTTGCCTGAGCCTTCGTCGAATAGAATAGTAAAGAAAGCCATTCAACACCATTCTATATATTGTTTCTGTGACTGAAGCACATACATGACATGAAGAACCGTCATTATCCACATGTAAAGGAGCAGGGACTAACTGAGTTGTTTCAAGAGAAGTTACAACATTAAAATAGGCATGAGATGTGATGAAGAACATGACAACAACGCAGAGAACATTGACTTTCTTGTTTCGCCAAAGAACCTGCTGAGAAACGCTGAGAGGTGGCACAAACCTGCATCTCCATCTGCTCCAGCCTGCGGCGCAGCTCCTGAATTTGGTTTTGTGCTGCTTGAAATCTGGACTTCAACTGCAGAGACAGAGAAGAAAAGACTGTGAGGATGTCGGCTGCACTTCTGTTGATAGTCGTTTTTTTAATGGATCTATGGATTAATTGTCAATTTAAAGCAAGTATTTGTCAGACTGTATTTTTCACATCAAAAATTCCACATTGAATGTTTCCATTTCTATGAGCAACACATATTCATTCACAAAGAAGCACTTTTCAGTCTTTATGTTGCCTATTGAGGATCAAGGTGTCCAATTACTGTGACATCAGTATCACGAAGGCACATCAGTTGGTTCCGGTCAGGCACGTCATCAGAGGCCCCTCACACAACACAACCACACGGACGAATCAGAGTATGGAACACAACTGACGAACTGTCTTCTCTCAGTACAATTGCACATATTTGTGAGTGGCTTTTGGCTGGAAAAAACATGTGGCTTTTATTTGGACATGAGGGCTTCAAGTTTGACGTGACATGGCGAATCTACAACTGGACAGTCAGTGAGCTGACGTCTCACCTCACTATAGGACGCCTCTTTGTTCTGCTCCTCCTCAGTCACAAGCTCCTCGTACAGATCCATCGATTCTTTCAGCTGGCGACCCCGGAGGGGGGACTTGGCTATGATTGGATCAAAAGGAAAAAAACAACACACGCAAGGTCATGTGACCTTGAAAAAAAAAAAATTGCACATCCGTTTGATAAACCTGCTGACGCATCCGGGAGCTGGAATAATCGGGAGATATTCGCAAAACATTGAAGTGAACAAACATGCAAACACTGTTGCTTTTCCACTGGTTTTTAACCGACTGCAATTCATCACTGACTCTCAATGAGTAATGAGGTCAGCCTGTGTGTAGAATGCCATTAAATGAATTCATTCGGAATGTCTGAGTGAGGTTTTTACCCGCTGGGTCGCTGACGCTGCCATCCAGGCCATCATAGATGTCCACAGAGTCCTCACTGGTATCAGGCACCAGGACTGTGGACATCACATGTGCATTAGGTAAATCTGATGACTTACATGTGACCGAGTGACATTCAAGTGTATTCTAATATTCATCTGTTGCCTCAGTGTTGAGGGTCTGTATGATTTGTGTTGTGGTTGGTTGGGCGTTCAGTTTATGTGACTGACCTTCATGAGACACCGTAGGATTATGTATCCTACATTAGGAAAATCTAAACATGATGAAACAAGCACTTTCTATGGTCTGCTTTTTTTAGAATCTCTGACCCCACTTTACATGAGCCCACATGGAACCAGTAGGTTACTTACGCCCACAAACATTTTTCTTGAGATTCTTTTCCATCCTTCGAAAGTCTCCGTGGCTCGCTTCCTCACTCTGTCGACAAAAATAACTTTATACAGACAGCATATCACATACATGAAGCAACACAATGTGCACCGCTTTATGTATATTCCTAAAATACATGATCGAATAAGAATACTAAGGATGAAAAGAAACAAAAAGCATTTGAGTGAATCAAAGAATTAATTCAGAAGCATACATGGGTGCACCTTTGTGTGCTTGTATTTGGCCTTTATTTAACCAGCCAGGACTTTTCTGAATCAAATGGGCACGTGTGCTAAGAGCAGGCATACAGCAGTGTTGTAAGTCTCAAATAAATCGTTGACACTATTAAAAAAAGTATTGACATGAACCCAAGGAGTGTATTTCATAATAAATTGCTAAACAATTATTGATGATAAATGTCAGAAAGCCCTTGTGGTTTATTACTTCGTTGTTCGCACCATCTCGAGCTGCATCCACTGCTTCATCTTGTAGCAGGTAGTGCAGAGGTCATTATGGTTACATCAACACAGTAGGCCTGTTGCCTTCACCATGTGTCAGTAGAACCCTGCTTGATGGGCTCAAGCCTTCATCCTGTCATGACTGTTGTCGCAAAACTTCTTTCTGTTCACTACTGTTGGAACGGGTGAGCCCAAAGTGCAAAGCCAGGGATCCAGAAGGGGGAGCAGGGAGAACCCCCCAGTGGCAGCGACACACCGCTGACCTCCGAGACGCAGTGATACTCGGCCATCTGCCACCATTATTTTAGCGCCTAAAAACACACATGCTGAACTCAAACAGCTTCAGAGTCACTTTTCAAAACCGCTGGTAAAGACCGAGCTTACTGTTACTTGAAAATTGTGCTGAAAATGCCGGGGGCTGAGCCCACTTTAGTAGCGCTCCTCTTTGTATTAATACATATTTACTAACGGCTGTGATAGACTTTAAGGACTCGCTTTATGAAGCAGATTATATTCAAAACGATTTGGGGATATTTAGGAGCTCCTACTGAAAAGCACTCAGTCAAGCAGGCCATTGTTAGCAGCGACTTTCAGCCCACAGCCTTCAGTGTGGCTCCAAAGTGCTCAGAGGGCGAGTAAGGATGCTAATACTCAGGTAGTCTGGCAGAGACACATCTCCAAACGTCCCACCAACAAATGGGCCGTGAAACAGGCTGACTTACGTGCTGGCTTCCCTGGTCCGTTGTCCTTCTGTTGTTTACAACTTTGCAGCCGCGCCAACACTTCATTGCACAGGAAGTAACGACATTTTCCCGCGGTGTGCAGCAGCAGCTGCTGCTGGGAGGAAGAGGAGGAGGCTAGGAAGAAGGGGGGTCGCCTTCCCCCGCGCACGGATTTCCTCAAATTCTCCTCTGACAGGACTCGGACGTTGAAGAAGTGCAGGTGTAAAGCAGGCTCCCTGGCTTCGCTAGCCTGCCCGCACGGCAAACCGCGACACATAGACGCCTCAAACGGCGGCAGACGCGTTGGGTTCTGTGGAGCAAGACTTCCAAACCACAGATCTGTGTTCCAAACGATGGCAGGATGTGCCGTGACACCGGTGGCACTGTCCAGCTGCGTCATCACTACGCGACACGTGGCGGGTAAAGGCCACGAAGAGAATTATTATTATTATTATTATTATTATTATTATTATTATTATTATTATTATTATTATTAATCATCATCATCATCATTATTGTTCTCACAAATTATATGCACTTCTGTTCGTTTGTATACAATTAATAACACAATTTTCTTTGAGTGACTGTATTTGTTTTCTTGTTTGGTACAATGAACTTTGACAAGAATAACCTAAAATAATAGTAATTTTAGCAATCTTAACTGAAGTGACAGTGTGGGGCCTCCACTTCAGTTCGAACTCATATTTGTGGACTGCTTGGTAGTCTGTGTTCATCTATCACTACTTCTATGGCCATACAATGCGTTTCGTTTGATCATATGGCAATATAAAAAGATGAAACTTTGAAATGATAACTTATCTTCGTGAGCTTTAACTAAATCGACACCAGCTCATCAGCACGACTGTTCTTACAGTTATCCCAGTACCAAAATACAAGTTCTTGTGCTTTCTTTTTTTGGCTTGAGTGCTGTTTTTGCCCGAAGAAGTTAAATATTTTTTTTAAATGATCCTGTGTTATGGATAATCGTAAGAAGATTCAGCAATTGCATTCAAATTATATTGAATTTTGCATATTATATAACTTTTATTATTCTTCTGTATGTATTACATGAATTTTCATATTTTTGACCTAACCTGAATGTGTATGAGGCACTATAAAGTTTCGGAGAAAGGGAGAGTGGAGGCTTGAGGAGCGGGGGGAGGGGAGGGGAGGGGGAGGGAACCCACATCGACCCGGAAGCAGTTGCGCTGCGCTCACATGTGGACAGGATTTTAACAGCAGTGACGGGAACGTGCGTGTGTGTTGTGGTGAAGCTTGAGGCACACGGTGACACGATGAACCTCGCAGTTTGCTCCTAAAAGCGGCCGAGGAAGAGCAAGACCCGCCGGGAGAGCGCCCCGTTTCGTCTTCCGCCCCGGAGCGCGTTTCCACCTGCGACCAATGACACGATGGAGAATTTAGAAGTGAGCCTGTCATCTCTGAGCACAATATCCCGACATGTTGACAAGAGTCACAACCAGCTCAGCCAGTATCTGTCCAAGCAGGTAAGATGCGTCCACTGTTGGCGGCTGGGCTTTGCTATGTAGTCTTTCTAGTGCTCTAGCATCACAGAGGGGGGTCCCGGCAAGTTCGTAGTACTGGGGCGATCCTCTTTCCTTCACGTGTCAGCAGTCACACGCCAGATCACCTCATTCCAGAGCCCGGTTTCATTGGGCCACTTGACTGAGTCCGCTTTAAGCTTTGCGACGTAGATTTACATTATTTACATGATAAAAACCTAAAGTTGCTTCTGGCAAGGATGGAATTCGATGTGGAGCTGAAGCAATTGTAAGGTCATCCAGATTGAACCCCGGTTGAATCCAAATCAGACTTGATAAAAAGTGACAATGTCCCGAAATGAGTTGGAATCCAATTGAAATCTTATCCTGGAACCAGATAGAAAGACCCTGGAAACAGTGAAATCATCAAGATACCAGATTCAAGCAAAATAAATCACATGTAAAGCAGTTAATACTAAGTAAGAGCTCAGACTAGAACCTGGATTGAGATCAGTGTAAACACAGAGGGACATCAGCCCCCCAAAAAGACCCAAAACCCGATTGAAATCAGTTGTAATGTTCACAACACAGCCAGTCAGCAATTTAAACCAAAAACTTCACGTCAAGCCGTCTAAACCCAGTGAGAAATCTTTCTGAAACCATTTTAAATACAGGATTCAAACCAGTGTGAACCTTGTAAGCAAAAGTATTTTGTAAATTGGATCAAACCCAGGTGTAAACCAATCTAAACTCAAGGAGAGGCCAGTTTGACACCAGCTCAAAGACCAGATGGAGACCATCCCAGCAACCAAACCGGCCTTGACTTCCAAGTTGGAAAAAAAGATCTTAAACAGTTGCGGAAGCAACCCGATGGGGAAAAAAAAAACCATTCAAGCCGTTTGTTTATTTGTATTTGTGGACAAGTATTAATGTATTCACCATGTCTTGTTGACGGCTTTACCATGTGACCTCCCTTCAGATATGGAGCCAACAGGACCGCCAGTGCATCCTGGACTACCTGGCCCAGCTGCTTCTGGAGAAGGACTACACCCTGCTGATTGCGCGGCACCTTCGGCCCCTGATCCTGGACCTGCTGGAGCGGAATGCCGGGAGGGTCAAAGCCGCCGCACGGATCAACCACGACCTCCATGAGCGCCTGTGCGTGGCCCTCAGCAAGCTGCTTGGCGTCAGCCCAGATGCTCAGGCGTAAGTGCACACCGACTAACGTGCCGCAGATCCCCTGCATGTTACCCATGAACATTCCCCTCCGCTGTATATGGGACTAATTTCCGGGTGCTGCCTCCTCAGCTTTGCCGCCAGGTACTTCAACAGCGCCCCACCAGTGTTTCAGAGGCTCTTCTTCACCAGCGAGGAGTCGTCGGCGGTCCAGTATGGGCCTAGGAGGATGAAGCTACGCGACCTCATGGGCGCCACGCTACGCTTCCTTCACAGTGACTGTGCCAAATTTCGAATGCTCTGGGACTGGAGCCCCTGCGTGTCCCAGCTGCTCACCAGCGACGTCATGGTTCGTGGGTATGTCTCCACATCATCCCGACCCGTGGCACTTTGCATCCTAAAACGAGTGGATGACCCACCTAAAAAATGTTTCTTGATAGGTTATCAGTTCAATGCTTCAAGTTTCAGAGTAAGAACCCGAGTTGATGGATCTCTATGATCTCTTACGGTCTTAATTTTTTATTTTGTCTGCGTTATCCTGCGTTTATAGCTCTCTGATTGTATTTTCAACAAGCAGGACATGCTGCACGCTCACTGCCGCCATCTCTCGCAGGTACACTGCCCACTGTTTGGCACTGGTCTCTCACATGACGGATAATCAGAAAACGATCTTCCTGAGGAAGGTTCAAGCCAATGACGAGATCCTGCACATGAAAATAAGGTGTGTCCAAATGAATGGTTCTTTGTTCAAGAGCTAATAAGCGCTGACCAGGAAGGTCAAGGCATGAAGAAAGATGAACCCAAGGATGTAAAAAGCTGTCCTGTAAATGCAGCAGGGGGAGACGCCCCCCCCCCTTTGACAGCCCACACCAGGGATTTCACTCTCTTCACAGTTTTTCTTATGTTCTAGCACATGATCTCGTTGCGATAGCATTCCTTTCATTGTGCAACTGGTCAGAATCCTATTATTGGTCCTTGCCCAGGGCGCTGGAAGAAACTCAGCAGCTGGAGGTGGAGAAAGCCCTGGTCTTAGCCAATCAAGGTTCTGTCATATGGCGCCAGGAGAAACCCACCAAGTTCACCAGGGGCCAAGTGATCTCGGACGATCTTTCTCAGAATGTGGTGGCGGTCTGTGGTGTGGTGCTCCCCCGGATCGCTCCCAGGCCGACCGAGCAGGTAGGAGACCCCCCTAGCCCCAGACCTCTTCTGCTGAGGTGTGAGTCTGTTCACTGACTCCGGTCCCACTCGCAGATGAACCTGAAGGAGCTCGTTCTTGTGGAGTCGACCAGTCGAAATCTCCGGAGGCTGGCCTTGGCGGTGGCCTCCCAGAAGCCTGTGCTCTTGGAAGGGCCCATTGGCTGTGGCAAAACCGCACTGGTGGAGTTTATAGCTTCTGTCACCGGACATACGAAAGCGACGGAGATCCTCAAGGTTCAGCTCGGGGATCAAACTGACAGCAAGGTGAGAGCCACCACCAGTCAATCCAGCTGGACCAATCCATGGTCTGCGCGGACTGTGTAACCCTGACTTGTATCATCTTTTAAATCAGTGAATCTCCAGCTTTTTACAGTGACAGATGTGAAAAGTTTGTTTTTTCCTTGAGCTGAGTACCCCTAGCCCCAACTATATGTGGTTGCAGAAAAGTCGTTGAACACGCTGTCATGACACTGATTAATTCAAATTCTAATCACCAAAAAGTTGCTGAAAATATCTACTTGAAATGTCAGAGTAAATACAATAAAACCTAAATAAATTTTAAATTTATCGATTTATTTTTTGGATATTAAAACACTGTCGTGTCTGCCCCCCCTCTTTCCAATGATTAACTGACCCCATGTTTCTGAACCTCTGTCCAAGGATGGTAATTACAGCAACACTGATAGCATTTGTTTGCCCCCTCCCCCCTCCTTCAAGATGCTGCTGGGGATGTATCGCTGCACTGACATCCCAGGGAAGTTTGTGTGGCAGCCTGGAACGCTGACCCAAGCTGTGTCCACAGGCCAGTGGATCCTCCTGGAGGACATCGACCACGCACCCCTGGATGTTGTGAGTGCTAAGGCCTCAAGAGCTGCTGCAGATGGTTATAGCGGTGGATCTCGCTCTGCCAAACATACAGGACTGTACTAAATCAATCAATCGTTGCCACAACCATGACCAGGACCGACCTGTTCCCCATGCAGATATCTGTGCTGTTGCCTTTAATGGAGAATAAAAAACTGATGATTCCAGGCCGGGAAGACTGCATCGACGTCGCACCTGGTTTTCAGTTCTTTGCAACCAGAAGGTAAGAACAGCCCGACTGCCATTTAGTCGGTCTTTTTTGTTATTTTGTTTTCTGCCGGTTTGTCACTCTTTCTGAAATAGTCAAAAATCAATGTGAAAAAAGAGCAAATTTCTGTGCAGAAATAAAGGAGTTTATGCAGATGATTTTATAAACTTCATCATATGTGTGCATTGAACTGAATGTGCTCCATTAAACAGAGCAATGCAAGTAAACAGTAATGTTTTTTTTAATATAATGTAATAAAGTTGATTCTATTGTTGCCTTATAGGATATCATTCATTCAACTGTTAGGCCTTATCAGTGGGTCCTCTGTCAGTAAACAGCAGTGAACAGCATTTTTCCCCACAACAACTGCTGTATTCATTTACCTGTACTTAAGGATGGAATAAAGTTTCTTATTTATCATTCTTTTCATCCCGCTGCATCTACATGTCTAAATGTCGGTATTTCGCACCAATCTCATCCCAATGTATCGTCCCCATGTATGTTTGTCGAGATACCAAGCTGTGATAAACCTGTGACTCTATCAAATGTGAGGAACAGCTAAAAGGAAGTCCTGTGTGTGTCCTGCAGGATGTTCTACAGCGGTGGGAGCTGGCACAAACCACAGAACTCACATGCGGCACTGCTGGACAAGTACTGGACCAAATTGCAGATGTTCAACATGACAAGAGAAGAGCTGAAGATGGTGAGCGAGGGGCTCCATACTCATTCCAACATTTTGTTGCTTCAGTTAAACAAAACTAAATATCACATGTTAAGATCAGTAGCTGAGTAGACAAGACTCACCGGAACAAAGCTATGATCATCTGCTGTCACCAGTTTTCAATGAAAGTCATTTAATTCAAGTAAAAAGAGCAGAAAACATGATATAAGTGCATGTATATGTACAGATCTAAAGAATGCCCCCCTGTGGCTGACTGCTGACTGCCTCTGTGTGTAGGTGCTTGTCAGCGGGTACCCAGGGCTGGCAGTGGTGTCAGACCGGCTGCTGGACATCTACTGCCAGCTGACTGGAGAGCGGGAGTCCGACCTGGACACGAGCGGCCCGCAAACGGCCGACGTCGGCCCGCTGCACAAGGCCGAAGATAAAAGCACGCCGCTGGAGGGCCGGGCACTGTCACTGAGGTGGGGGGCCAGCATGCAGTTTAGTCAACTATTTTTGTTTGGTCTTTTTATTCTGAGCAAACCATCTTTTCTTGTCTTCTTAAAAAGATCACAGGAATACCCTGTTTCTTTAAATCAGTCACACAGCCCCTTAGCTCCGCAAATTTGCGTGTGCATCACCAGTAAGTCCGCAGCTCCACTTTCATGACTTTAATTAGCTTTCCACTAGCTGCTGTTGGGTTCGATGGGTTATCGATTGGACTGTTCGCAGGACGACGGACTGCAGTTGGAGGTTCTCCAGCTCCAAGTGCTACACCCTGATCAGTTCACAGCTGAAGAAAAGCTGCCGCACTTCGAGAAAAAATTAGTGGACCGACAAACGTTGTGTCATTTTCCACATGCTCCACATGTGTATGTGTTGAAACACGTCAGGGAGGATTGGGCAGCGGATCAATGTTTCAGTTGTTTCCATGCTTCCATGCCCCCCCTCCTTTTCAATAGTACATATGCTTTTCAGGGATCAATGTAATTAACGTTATAGGTCAGTTAGTGTTACCCATATGTGCCAGTCTAGGTCATCAGGTTCATACTGTCCATGTCGACACTTTGGGTCCACAGGCACAGTGCCATGTCAAGGAGACATTGCTTCAAGTTTTCAGCTGAAATCTTAAAAATGAACACGATGCCGTCTTTGACGTCTTGTGTCACTTGAAGAATAGAAGGTTAAATCTGGCTCCTCCCATTCAGACCTCTTGTCTCTGTGTCTGAACTGAGTGTGAGGTGCTCAGAATCACATTCTGTATCATGTTTATGTTCTCGACTTCTGCTGCAAGTTTCCCATAGTCTCTCATGGTCCTCAGAAGAGTGTTAGAATAAAACAAAACTCTTGGTGTGTTTATTTTGGTCCGTCATGATGTGTTTTAACGCCACAGGGACCTGCTGAAGTGGTGCGAACGGATCAGCGTCAACTTTGACAGCGCATCATCGGCAACAGCCCAGAACGTCTTCCAAGAGGTCCGTCCATCCTCCCCAAGAGAGCATAAAATTCATTTGGACTGCAGAAAAATACACTGCTCATCGAGAAGAGCACACTCGTAAACTGTAGCCACACAGGCTGCAAAAAGAAGTTCAGCGAGGAATGAAAATATAGCACAAAAGTCAAGGTTGTTTGCAAAGATTGACTCGAAGAGAAGCTATTTACTGTGGCAAAAGCCCACAAAGCAATGAAACCCTTTTCTTAAACTAGTTATCCAATAACTTATAAGCTAAAATCACAGCAAAAATAACACACAAAGCTCAAGGAAAAGCTTGAGACTTGAGAAACATTTTGGTGGTTCGATGGATTTAGATGTATTAGTTTTAGATTTGTTTCTCTGAAGAGGAGAGTAGCTCTTTAACAAGTTTCTCTAGACTTGAATACCTGAAATATTTAGTGTTTTAGATTAGTTATAAATCACATACTTGCGGTGAATAGAATGAAATTATGTCACCAATACACTGCAATGACTTTTTCAGTCATTGCATATGTATTCTTGCATTTTTTTCCATGAGGATTTCTTTTTGTTTTGTTTGTTTCCATTTCACAAACCACATTAAGTTTTGCCTTGTTTGCTGACATGTTTGTTCACGGAGCTTTCTGTGCTTTTTCCCTCCATCAGGCTCTCGACTGCTTCACTGCAATGCTGTCTCGCCCAAACAGTCGTCTGCGAATTGCTGAAATCATCGGGAGCAAGCTCAACATCTCCAAAGAAAAGGTACTCGTGTAAAACAGCTATTCGACTAAAATCAATGTTTTTACTAACGGTTGTGGTCCAACAGTATAGCTTTTAATAGGAAATAACATAAAAGATGTGATTTGATGGTTCAATTCAGTATTTTCTTTTTTTTTCCCTTTTGCATCATTTTGCTATATCCAAAAACTTTGCTCTGAGTTCAGTTTTGGGTCTTGTTTGTTCTATGTTTTGGGTTGTTTTTATTACCTTCAGGCTCAGCACTTCTGCCAAATGTATAAGCCTACGATCAGTTTGACCGAGTTGGGGGCCTCAGTGGGGAGAGCGACTCTGGCTCGAAAACAAACTGAAGCGGTCCAGCTGAGTGTGTAAGTGGGCCATCCAACCCCCCCCCCCCTCCTCCTCCTCCAACCATCATTCACCTCTAATTACAACATGGACATGCATCAGCTTGTCAGCGTGTCAACATCCACCTCCAGACAGAACTCAAACAGACCCCCTGTTGGGTAAATTGAATAAATAAGGGATTGATTTTTAGACTACATCATGGTAAACAAAGCCCTCTAGTGGCTCAGACATCAGAATGTGCCTAAATATTCGCATTGATCCTTTCCAAAAGCCAATATGAACGGGTGTCAAACTTTGGAGTGGAAACAAAGTGAGTGCGGTGGCCATTTGTAATAGCGGGCACAAAGGAGGCTGGTGCGGCGTGGACAGTACAGCACAAAAAGAACCACAGACAGTGATAGGATTGTGATGTTGTATAATGGTGGTTCCAATCAAAAGAGGATGTTGTGTCAACACTTTCTCTTATTGGCCATGCCAAAATTAGAAACTAAGCGCTTGTAGAGTGCAAACCTCTGCCAAGATGCACATTACCTCCCGTGCTTCAAGCTTGTGCCCCCACCACACTGTCTTAAAGGGTCTCTTGTGAGTACAAAAATGTAATTTTGAAATACAAGGAGCTTTCTGTCCAACTGAAAGCCCTTGTCCCACCCCCGATAAATTTTATTTGAATCCGTCATGAACTTTCTGAGTTATCCTGCTTAGAAGAAAAAACAGTTGTTAGCAGAATTGAAAACAAAGTCTCAGTTTAGTGACAAGTTCACAGAAATTGTCTCCTCTGATTGAGCTGCAGCTTCATGTTTTCTATCCTAATTTTCGGTATTAACATCACAGTGAGGTGGGAGATCAGACATTAAGGAAAAAACTCATGGAATAAGGTCATTCATTAGGTTTTTAATTGTCAACACAGGGACAACCAGACGTTTGCGGCCACGCGCCCCTCGGCCGTGCTGCTGGAGCAGCTGGCCGTGTGCGTGGCCAAAGGAGAGCCCGTGCTGCTGGTGGGAGAGACAGGAACAGGAAAGACGTCCACTGTGCAACACTTGGCCAGGGTCACTGGTGAGCTTCACTCTGGCTCCATGCTGGTTCGACCTCTGGGAGTCCCTGTGCATGTGTGCCGGTGTATTATGGATGTCCCCCTGTTGTGTGTGTGCAATGCAGGACACAGGCTGAGGGTGGTGAACATGAACCAGCAGAGTGACACCGCTGACCTGCTGGGAGGGTGAGTGGCCCAAAAATCGAAAAACCATTGTTAGTCTTGGAAGAGATGGTCACTTTTTTAGGACCTGTGAAGCATCAATTCCAGATGTCAGAGTCGGGCCAAAAATGGGCTGTTGGCAGACTGCAGGACGCTGATTGCTCGGTGTTATGTTGCAGCGTGGAAGCGAGCTGTCGTTCTCTTTGAAAATCAACCATTTTAACAGGTACAAGCCGGTCGACCACCGGCAGATCCTGCTTCCTCTGCGGGAGGCCTTCGAAGATCTCTTCTCCCAGACGTATTCGAGGAAGCAGAATCTGACCTTCCTGGGCCACGTGCAGACCTGCTTCCGGGGAAAACGCTGGCAGGACCTGCTCAAGCTCATGGATCACGTCTGCAAGTCTGCTCTGGCAAAAGAGCTGCAGGAGAAATCAAACGGTAGGAACGGCTACATGGTAAACATGGTCAGAAATAGTTGTCGCAGTGCACTGAAGGACTTTCTGTGGTGCGTCCTTTTCTTTGTGCAGCCGCCTTGCTGCAGGAGCAGTGGGAGGCGCTGGCGTCCAAACTGAGCCAGACCCAGCAGCAGATCCGGGCGTGCGAGACAGCCATGGTGTTCGCCTTCGTGGAGGTAAAAACACTCGGAAACACACATGAAAATTAAGCTTAGGTTTACACTCTGACGCTGCTCTTACACCTGTGAGCGGCTCTTTGTAGGGCACGTTAGCTCAGGCGGTGAAGAAGGGACACTGGATCCTGCTGGACGAGATCAACCTGGCAGCTGCCGAGACTTTGGAGTGCCTGAGTGGACTGCTGGAGGGCAGCGCCGGATCTCTGGTGCTTCTGGACCGAGGAGACACTGGTTAGCACACTGCTGCTATACCTACTGGATTAAAGGGCTGACTTCTTTTTGTTTTCAGTGTCATTTAGATAGCAGTAGTCACAACTTAACCATCTCATGGCAATTCACACCAAAGTGAAAAAAACCTGAAAAATACCCCCAGATGTCATCAGCACATTGAGAAGACAGCAGTGTTTTTCCCTCCTGAAAAAGTTACTCAATAAATTGGCAGCATCTCTAAAAAACTTGGCAGCTTCTCCCACACGTTAAGTTCACCCTTGAGTTTGTGGGTTTTGTTATTGTAGAGCCGCTGGTTCGTCACCCAGACTTCCGACTGTTTTCCTGCATGAACCCAGCCACTGACGTGGGAAAAAGGAACCTGCCTCTGGGCCTCAGGAACAGGTGAGAAGGGAGACATGCTTTTTCACATTCAGACATGCAGTTTTCATGTCTGAATGATACCCAGAGACTCCAGAGTTATTCTCATGATTACTTGAAGGTTATGTTTTTGTTTTTTCTGGACCAAAAAGGGTCAATATTGAAACATTTGCTTGTCTGCATTATTTCAAAGGTGATGGGATCTTCTCTTAGTCCAAACATTTGAGTTAGAAAGTTACAAAGCTTTTTCTGGAAGTTGAGGGGTGTGATGCTTTGCGTCCCAGGTTCACTGAACTGTATGTGGAGGAGCTGGAGAATGAGGCCGACCTGCGTGTTCTGGTCTCAGACTACCTCAAGTGTTTGAATCCCCCCAGGAGCGTGATCACTGGCATCATTAGGTGGGTTTTCAGTGTGGATTAGAATGGTCGGCCATCGGTCACAGAGGTTGAAATACAAGCTGGGTTTTCCAAGAGGGGTGATGATCTGCAGCCATGCGCGGCTCACTCTAGATAATGCTGACATTTTTCCTGCAGCTTTTACTTGGCCATACGCAAGGAGGCCAACTCCCACCTGGTGGACGGGACGGGCCACAGACCCCATTACAGCCTGCGGACTCTGTGCAGGGCGCTGAGGTATGTGGCAGCAAACCCCTGCCACAGCCTGCAGCGCTCGCTTTACGAGGTAGGAGCAGGGAGGGAAACCAGGGTACACTTTATAAAGGGGCAGTCCACTAAACATGAAGTGTGTGATTATTTTACCATTAAAAATTCTTCTGTTTGTCAAACGCTGTCAGATATCTGATGACTCCTCCTACTTTTGGGGACATTCCCACATTGGGGGGGTTCTGGAACTTGACACCCACCATTTCTAATTCTAAATCTCTAATTCGGACAGAATATTATGCATCTTCGAAATAAAAGTGACGGGCAGTGACATGGTTTGTTGAAGCCTTAAAACAGTTGACCTCTGACGGTTTGTGTTTTTCCTGACTTGCCACTGACTCTGAGGTCTTTCAAGCTGACTGTGTTGTGCTTTGCAGGGTTTCTGTCTGAGCTTCCTGACTCAGTTGGACAGGTGCTCCCACCCTCTGGTCCAGAAGCTGGTGTGTCAGCACATCCTGATGGGGAACGTCAAGTGTCTCAAACAAGTAAGATGACTTCTAGAACTCAGTCTGGGTAACTTTTCACCTAAGGCAATGTCAGGTCTTTGATCCAGCTTCTGCAACACTTTTCACATGTAAGGTTACAAGGTGCTGCAGCCCAGTAATTTTTGTCTCTCTGTGTTCATAAGATGTTTGTTTTGTTTGTGGTAGTCAGTGAACATGAAGTAAACACGACAGAAGTCCAAAACCTTTTGGAACTACAAACAAATATCAGCAAGAAATGGACAGGCTGGACACTACAGTGAATTACTGCCCCCACCTTATGGACAAATCGTACAAACTGTCGATTTAAAGTTCAACTGCCAAATATGAAGTCTGTGAAGCTGAAAGCTCCGCCTATGTTGAAGTCAGCCAGTCGTGGTGCAACTCAAGTGGACAGAGCCACAGTTTGAAAGTCACTACGTCCTCATCAAGCCTTCTCTTCCTCCAGCCCATCCCGGCACCCTCGGGCCACCGCTGCGTGGAGATGGAAGGCTACTGGGTGTCCCAGGGGGAGATCGAGCCGGCCCTGGATCCCAGTTACATCCTGACCGCATCGGTCAGGCTGAACCTCCGCGACCTGGCCAGAGTGGTGTCTGCCGGGTAGGAGAGCTGTCACCCAGCCCCAAGCCCCCCTGTATCAGAGTTTATCTATCATTTTTGACACAGTCGCATCTGAATCCCCAGCAGCCATTAACCTTTGAGACAGGAAGCCTTTATGGCTGTCTGGGACATGTCAGTCAGGAGCAGCTGGATTGTTTTCATTTGATAAAATCTGGAATGATGAAAGAGAAAATATTTTTTTTGCACATTTTTTTTAATAATCTGTGTTAGGCTTCATGTTTCAAGTTAAATCCATCAGATCTGGATAAAAGGTTGGGTTGTAATGTCTCAATCTGTTACTCTCAAGGGAGAGAGCACTTAGTATATCACTTTTGTTTTGAAATTATATACCCTACCAAAACAAAATTCACACTTAGATTTGTGATCTGACAAGACTGGAGAAACGGTGTTTTCAAATTATATTGACGATAAACAATGCGCAATAGGCATCATTGTTTCCAACATGTCAGCACTGGTGCCTTTTGCGAGTCAGCATGTGCTCCTCGCCACTCGATAGCCCTTTAGGTTCATTTGGAATGCTCACGCTCCGGCATCACTCTACACTGAGCTGATGGCAGGATCAATAGCCTGCCCTCCCGTTACCCTCTGTGTTTAATGCCTCGCAGGACTCACCCGGTGCTGATCCAGGGGGAGACGTCCGTGGGGAAGACCAGCCTGATCCGCTGGCTGGCAGCCGCCACGGGCAACCAGTGCGTGCGCATCAACAACCACGAGCACACCGACATCCAGGAGTACATCGGCTGCTACTCTTCGGACAACAGGGGCAAGCTGGTGTTTCAAGAGGGTGCGCACAGTGGAAATATGTCGAAACGCCCAGATAATCTAACACACATAAGTTAAAAATCACCCGCAATTCAGAAAAAAACATGAGAAATGTGGACTGTGATTAGTGATAAAAGCTCATTTCAGTGAACTTTTGTAGACCAGAGATCTCAAAGATGCCATCATTCAGTTGATACAAGCAGTCCGGCCATTGTCCCAGAGTTACCCTCTGTCTAATCTGACTCCCAAATATTTTAACACGCCTCCTCTCTGCATGCAGGGGTTCTGATCGACGCCATGAGGAAAGGCTATTGGATCATCCTGGACGAGCTGAACCTTGCCCCCACCGACGTTCTGGAGGCGCTAAACAGGCTGCTGGATGACAACAGGGAGCTCTTTGTGGCCGAGACTCAGGAAATCATCAAGGCTCATCCCAGATTCATGCTGTTTGCCACCCAGAATCCTCCTGGTCACTATGGTGGCCGAAAGGTAGAGTAATAAAGTGCAAAAACAAAGCCTGAGAAAGACATTTGTGCTTGACTGCTCCACGGTGACTTTGCTCTTTCTAGTTGTGGGAATCCCAGTGTGTCAGTTCAGTGTGAAATAGATTCAGTCCTTCTGTTTCATGTGTTTGAGTATGTTGATTTCCTTTGGGTGTTTCCTTCAGGTACTGTCCAGAGCTTTCAGAAATCGCTTCGTGGAGTTGCACTTCGATGAGCTGCCCAGTGAAGAGTTGGAGACCATCCTCCATCAGCGGTGCAGTCTCCCCCCATCCTACTGCACCAAACTCGTGAAAGTCATGCAAGACCTTCAGGTGAGTCGTCTGCATCTGGTCTGCAACAAAATGTTGCTTGATCTGCTTTCTCCAACTGGGGCTGAGTGCGTGTGGGTTTCCACTCCAGTCCTTACGCAGGGGCTCCTCGGTGTTCGCGGGGAAACACGGCTTCATCACCCTCAGAGACCTGTTCCGCTGGGCGGACCGCTACAGGCTGCAGGAGCAGACAGAAGCATCCCAGGACTGGCTCCAGCATTTAGCAGACGATGGTGAGACCTATTTGTCGAGCCTGTTATATCCTAGAAGCATCATGTGCGAATCCGGCCTGTGAATGAAGCTCTCGCTTTCTCTGTCAGGCTACATGTTGTTAGCAGGACGCGTGAGGAAGCCAGAGGAGGAAGCCACCATCTCTTCGATCCTGGAGAAGCACTTCAAGAGGACGGTGAATGCTGAAAACCTGTTCTCTCAAAAACAGGTCACCAGTCAGTTCAGTGAGTGAGCAACTGGAACCCTCAGTTTCTGTACTAAGATCACTCATAACAGGAGAAAAAATGTGTGTGCATGCAAGTACAAAGTGTCATCATGTTTTTGTTTCCAACCACGAACCAACAGTAAGTAAGTGGGAGTAACAGCAGACATAAACAAGAGCATTTAAAGTGAGATTTGCTTGTCAAGATGACCACTTGCCTCTCTGTAAGCACAAAAATGTGCTATCGCACAGTTGGAAGAGTTAGCAGAGGCAGTCACCAAATATATTGCAGTGTTACAATAAACAAATAACAGCAGCATCTTGGTTAAAGACAGCAGGATCCGATGGCAAGTGTTTGTCGCTGTGCTGCCTGTCCAGACAAAATTCTTAGTGTGCAGGCATAGCTGGAGTAGATCAGTTTTTCCACACACAACAGAAGTTAACTTGTCGAAACAAGCAAGCTGTAAAGCAGAGAACCACCCAGGAAGTCTCCTTCCATGACATCCCGCTTTCTGCTGTGGCTGGCAGGTCCTTTCATCGACAGCATCGCCGGAGTACCAGAGGAGTTCCGGCATGTGGTTTGGACTCACGGCATGAGGAGATTGGCTGTGTTGGTTGGCCGCGCGCTGCGATTCGGCGAGTCTGTCCTCCTGGTAGGAGACACTGGGTAAGACACCTTTTGCATAGGTACCTGTACAGATTCCTGCATAGACACTTGTGTTGATATTTGTTAGTTAATTGGTCTTTGGCCCTCCCTCATCAGCTGTGGGAAGACGACCATTTGTCAGCTGTTCACTGCTTTGGTCGGGCAGAAGTTCTTCTCGGTCAACTGTCACCTGCACATGGAGACGTCGGACTTCCTTGGTGGTCTACGGCCTGTCCGACACGCACATCAGGTGATTTTTACCTAACAACTCTGCCAAAGCCTCTTTTGTCCCATTTGAATGCTCCATTTCTTTAGGATTGATCATTATTATCGTCATTTTACTTCAACGCAGATGATGCACAGGCATTTACGAGCTAAATATATATTGCAAACCAAACTATTTTTACAACCAGCAATAAAAACAAACAACTTCTTCTTGCAGATAGACCTGAATTGCCATCTTGCATCAGTCATATCACACACACACACACACACACACACACACACACACACACACACACACAC
>JASSRZ010000020.1:13551976-13576021 GCA_032164315.1 Malacoctenus gilli
TATATATATATGTATATGTATATATATGTATATGTGTGTGTGTGTGTGTGTGTGTGTGTGTGTGTATATGTATGTGTGTGTATATATAACACAATAGAAAAAGAAGTAATGGTTTAGAAGTTGTTCTGAAAAGTTGTATTTTATGTGTTTATTGCCGACAAGCATACTGAATCTGAGCTGTTTTGGTCTGTCTGTCTCTTTGTAGACGGACAGTGAGGACACTCGACTGTTTCAGTGGAATGACGGGCCCTTGGTGCTGGCTATGAAGGAGGGAGGAGTGTTTCTATTGGATGAGATCTCCCTGGCAGACGACTCGGTGCTGGAGAGACTGAACAGGTACTGAAGCACAAATAAAGGTGGATAAGGAATGAAGCTTGAGCGTTGTTCTCGTTGCACAACTTGCATGCACTGACTGAAGAAGCTCACGAACGTGCATTCAGAGGTGTCGTCCAGTATGCACACATCACTGAATGAAGTTCCTGACACGCATGTTGTGCCTCGCTCTTGGCCAGTGTTCTAGAAACAGAGAAGTCCTTGGTCTTGGCAGAGAAGGGCAGTGGGGACAACGAGGATGTGGAGCTGATCAAAGCAGCTGCTGGCTTCCATCTAGTTGCCACCATGAATCCGGGAGGAGACTTTGGCAAAAAAGAGGTGAACTCGCATCTCAGTTTGAACTCAGTGTTTTTGTGACCTGTGTTTTTGAGTGAAACGTGACGTCTGCGCTCCCCTTTCTGTGTGTAGCTCTCTCCTGCCCTCAGGAATCGGTTCACAGAGATCTGGTGCCCTCAGAGCAACAGCCGCAGTGACCTCGTTCAGATCATCCAACACAACCTGCGGTCGGGACTCTCACTTGATGGTAAAACGAGGATCTTCTCCCTGTTTAGGTGGTTTGACATTACGAGCTTCTTTTGCACTGACACAGGTCCGACTCATCTTCATAGAGGAGAAGGGTTTGTTCAAAGACCGATCAGCCACAACATTATGACTACTGACACTGATCATCCCTTTCATTTGGCCTTTGTCAGTAAAAGAGATATTGTTGATGTAAAATTATTTTTAAAAAAAAACAAAAAACAAACTTGTTTTGACTTCATTCTCAATGAAACCCAGGTGGGGACGTTGCAGAGCTGATGCTGGACTTCATTGACTGGCTCACCAAGCAGGACTTCGGTCGGCACTGCATCATGAGCGTCCGGGACATCCTGTCCTGGGTGAACTTCTTGAACGTAGTGTGTGAACGGGATGAGGACGGCTTCATGACGATGGGCACTCTGGAGGATGAGGAGGAAGCAGAGTGGGACCTCCGCCTGGACACCGTCACCGCCTTCATCCATGCCGCGTGTCTGGTCTACATTGACGGCATCGGTTCAGGTGGGCCATTGGAGACTCTGTGTCCTCTGTGTGTCACTGTGATGACCTGTTTGGCTGATTATCACCGCTGTCTCCTTTCCAGGAACTACGGCGTCCTGTGCGGATAATGCTCTGCTGGCAAGGCGGCTGTGCCTCCGCTTCCTGCAGCAGCGGCTAAGCAAGATGACCAAACTGGACCAGGAGATGTTGGACGCCTTGAGGGTTTACGACACCAACCTGCCCCGGAAACCCCAGTGGGGGGAAGATTTTTTCGGCATTGATCCCTTCTACATCGCCTTGGGTACGGACTGAGGACATCTTATTTCCTCCTTTGCCAACTGGTTGTGTTTAAGCCACATGTGCCTGCTTCTGTTTTCCTTGTGTCCTGCAAACCCCTCTTTAAAAACTAACAGTGAATTAATTAATTAGGTGCAATCTGGTTGATTTCCATCACAATACAAATTTATTGATTTCATCTTAATTTGGAAACACACTTTGTATTGAAGTGATGGTCATAATTAATCCGTATGAATGCTTACCTACAGCTTTGGCCACATTTAAACATTCATGGACACATTCAGACAGATGGAGGGTTATGTCTGCCATACAGTGGACTTGCACATTAGTGTCTCAGTTTGAAATGTGTGGTGTGAAATCATCCGACAGGACTTGTTTTTCAAAAAGCTGACAACAGCAGAAGAAAGTGCGGTGCAACTAAGGGGTACTGCAGCATTTGTATGCATTTCAGTTTCCTCTGACTGACTCAGTTGCCCCCCCCCCCCCCACCAGGTCCTCAGACAGAGAGCCGGAGCCTGCCTGAATATGCCATTGCGGCGGGCACCACAGCCATGAACGTCCAGAGGCTCCTGCGGGCGCTGAAGCTGCAGCGGCCAGTGCTACTCGAGGGCTCGCCTGGTGTGGGGAAGACCAGCTTGGTGGCAGCACTGGCGAAAGCTTCTGGAAACCACTTGGTCCGGATCAACCTCTCCGAGCAGACGGTGAGAGCTGGGGATTGCCCGCGCTGTGGGCCACGTAACACAGAAAGGTGGGGTCGCTGATGACCTCAACTCTTGCAGGATGTTACCGACCTGTTTGGGACGGACCTCCCAGTCGAAGGGGGTAAAGGAGGAGAGTTTGCATGGCGGGACGGCCCCCTGTTGGCTGCTTTAAAGGCAGGTCACTGGGTTGTCTTGGATGAGGTAACGGCCACCGTTTGACATTTCAATCACTTCAACATTTAGCAAACACTTTTAAACAATATTTCGATTATGGTAATGAGGTGTCCACTGTGTTGGCTGACGGACCCTTTTTCTTCATGCCAACAGCTGAACCTGGCCTCACAGTCGGTGCTAGAGGGGCTAAACGCCTGCTTCGATCACCGAGCAGAGATCTACGTTCCCGAGCTGGGCATCAGCTTCCACATCCAGCATGAAAAGACCAAGATCTTTGGCTGCCAGAACCCCTTCACTCAGGGAGGAGGACGGAAGGGACTTCCAAAGTCCTTCCTCAACCGATTCACTCAGGTTGGAAACTCCCTGATTTCAGGGAGTTTGGGAACATGCTTGAGTCGGCATGTCGTCTGCTTGGAGAGACATCGAGCTGGACAGTACAAAGCACTGCTTCACTTTCCATCACTAACCATGAATTCTGTGCTGTCTGTGTCCTTCCAGGTGTTTGTGGACCAGCTCACCACCAAGGACATGGAATTCATTGGAGACTCGATCTTTCCAAACATCGACAAAGACATTGTGGCAAAAATGGTTCAATTTAGCAATAAGGTACCTCTCTTGCCCGTGAGATTTAAGCAGGTTTATGTTTGGAGATTGCATCAAGTTGGTGAAGTGTTGTAAGGTGACCGAGACACAGACGGTCCTCACAGAAAAGCACGACCTGTATTATGTAGTGCTTGTGAAGTTGAGTTAAAAAAAAAAAACAAAATACAGGTCACAGTTAGTGGTGCCTCTGCTGGTGCCTGAAAATATCAACCTCCTGCTGAACCAGGAGAGCCTCTCAAGCAGTTTGCTTCTTTGCCTCATTGCAGCTCATCCAGGAGGTGTGTGTGGAGAGGCGGTGGGGCCAGAGAGGAAGCCCATGGGAGTTCAACCTGCGTGACCTCTTCCGCTGGTGCCAGCTGATGCAGGCCGACCAATCGCCGGGATTCTTTAATCCCGGCCAGCACGTTGCCTTGGTGTACGCTGACCGAATGAGAACAGAGGCTGATAAAGCACAGGTGAGGTCGTCTGAAAACGAACAAAAAAACACCCGGTTCCTCAAAGGGCATCTTTATGCCCCACTCCAAGTTTACATATGATTTTGATGGCACTCATACGTGCAACCGCACCGTGAGGTGGGCTTCAGAAAGGTATGCATGGCTTCATGCACGGGTCAAATGGCACCATCTTTCTTGGGGTACTTCTGTGCCCGAGTGCTTTAAGTTCAAGCAGCTCCCCCTTTCTTTTTACAAACTGGGGATGAGATGATATACTCCACTGGACTGACCTCCTTCTGTACTCCATAGGTGCTGTCTCTGTTCAGGAAAGTGTTTGGGGAAGACTTTGAACCATACTGCGGCTCTCGACAGTTTCACATCACTCCACTCAACCTTCAGGTTTATCCCAAGATAAAGATCTAATCTTGAGCTTTGTTGGGGTTTGCGCAGACACAAGAATAACGAGTTATTTTCTCTCTTGGTGTGGCGATGCAGGTGGGCTTCTCTGTTCTCCATCGCAGCGGTGGCGCTCCCGTCGCATTGGACCCGCCGCTGTCCATCACACACCAGTCCTTGAGGCCTTTGGAGTCTCTCATGAAGTGTGTGGAGATGAGCTGGATGACTATACTAGTCGGGCCCACAGCGAGTGGGAAGACCAGCTTGGTGAGACTGCTGGCTCTGCTTACAGGACACCGCCTCAGGGTCATGGCCATGAACAGCGCCATGGACACCACGGAGCTGCTGGGAGGCTTTGAACAGGTGATGAGGAGCCAGGCATCCAGTTCTTTGTCAGTGTGGTCAGCCCAGCAGACCAGTATCATCACCTTACTGTCTTTCCTTTAATCCAGGTGGACATCATGCGACCTTGGCAGCAAGTGCTGGAGAGTGTGGACTACATCGTTGCCATGGTAATAAGGCGGGGTTTGATGTCGCTGGACGTGGGCATCCAAGACACGGAGTTCCTGCTGCAGACGTGGGGTCTGTTCTGCCACTGGCTGAAGGAGGAGGGGCTGCAGAGGTGTGGGGGGACGGTGAACTCCGAGGCGCTCAACAAGCTGGAGGTCATCATCCTCCTCCTGCAGAAACTCAACACCAAGCTCAAAGTGTTCACTGGTAACCACCAGCGCCCGTCTAACTGTGACTCGCTCTTAACGCTTTGTCTTTGGATTTGTTGCTGTAATATGAGCGGGTTGTCTTCAAGACATGTCCAAGCTGCAGATGGATTTCACCCTGCTGAAGGAGCGGCTGGCTCAACTGGAGGATGGCTGGACCAATGGAGGCTTCGAGTGGCTGGATGGTATGCTGGTCCAGGCCCTGCAGGCTGGTGACTGGCTGCTCATGGACAACGTCAACTTCTGCAGGTAAGGGTAGCTAAAGTCGATGGCAGGGATGTTAAACTCGTTCAGGAACAACATTCATGAACACATCCATTGGTTATGGACATCCAAGTTCATAACCAATGACAATCCCTCTGAATGTTACTTTTGTCCAAGAGCAAAGAAATACTACTAGATTCTTGAAGAATAAAACTTTAAATTTCTCGCATTGACTGACCTCTTGTGTGGTGTTCGTGCTGCCACCTGCTGTTCAATTTGCTAGCGTTCGCCACCTATACAGGTACTGGCGCAACCAGTACTATCTGCATTCAGTCGTGGCCCAAAGAGAATCAAGAGTCAAAGAGATCATAGAGTTCAAAGGAGATGCACTGATTTCACATTATGTCCTTAGTGCCTCCGTCCTGGATCGTTTGAATGCTCTACTGGAGCCTGGGGGGTCACTGACCATCAACGAACGCGGTGTGATCGATGGCAAGACCCCCCAAATCACCCCCCATCCCAACTTCAGGTAGGATGCGGATGATAGTTTGATCTTCATGGTGTAACAGTGGAGGTCGTCACTCAGCTGATGGGGCTCCAGGTTGTTCCTGACCATGGACCCGACGCATGGGGAGCTCTCCAGAGCCATGAGGAACCGAGGGGTGGAGATTTACATCCCAGGCGAGCACGAAGGCGTCTGCTGGGACACGCTGGACCTCAAGACCCTACTTCACACTGCCGGGGTAACCGGGGACTGTGTGTGTGACCTTCTGATTGAAATACATAAAGGCATCAAGACTGCCATTTGGGGTGAGCGGTGCTGAACAAAAGCTCAAGTGGGCCGTCTGTGAGGATTTTTGTGCTTTTCTCAGGAAAAACGCTTTCCTCCGTCTCCCAGATTCTCCTGCATCATCGGTTGCCTCCCTCCTCCATGCTGCCACCCTGCTGTCGTGCCAGTTGCAGAGAGGTGTAGATTTACCCAGTGCCCTGCAGCATGCCTGTGGAGAGGCCTACTCTTTGTGCCAGCGCTCCACTGCCAGCCAAAAGGTGCCATCAGCCAGGACCCAGATTTTCTCCTACACATCTGATGCCACTGTAGTTTTTACGCGAATGACATATTGCTCTATATCACTTATTGATTGGCTGACAACACTCGTCTCACTCGGGCTTCCCTTCCAGAATGCTCAGCAGGTGATTGAGCAGCAACTCGCCATCCTGGATACGGAGGACTGGGGCAGTGGGCTGCTGTGTGCTGGGGTCTGGCCCGAAGGCTTCCCCTCCGCACTCCTGTCCACAGAGGACTCCTGCTTCTCCACCGTCCTCCGGGACGGGCAAGTCCTGTCCTTCTGTCTCAACACCCTCAGTCTGCAGGGCAAACGGTGAGAGTTTGACTTCATCCTATACAATCTTTCCTTCCAAATTGAGACCAGACTGCACTGCAAAAACTGGCCTACTAGAAGGAAGCAAAATATTCCTAAATCCAGTCAATTTATCTTGTATTAAGCAAAAAAAAATATGCCAATGGGGTAAGCTTTTTTACTTCTCAAGAATTCTTCAAATAAGCCTAGTTCTCACCTCTGAAGGACTAAAATGGGTCTTAAAACTAGGCAGAAAATCTAAATTCAAATACGTAGAATCTCCAATTGACCCTATTTGTGTTTTTGGACTGTGCGAGGAAGCTGGAGTACCCGGAGAGAACTCATGCATGCACAGAGAGTACATGCAAACTCGACACAGAAAGGCCCCCACCTGGGCACGAACCAGCACCTTCTTGCTGTGAGGCGAGAGCGCAAACCACCAAGTCATTGTGCCAATTTCTTATTGCTTTGCATTCCTAAATTGTGAAGTTGTACGGATGGTCTTGCTCTTAAAATGAGGCAAATAATCTTGTTGTTGCATTGGATTTTATTGTAAAACATTTCTATACCCTGTTTTTGGTTTATTCCAGCTCAAAAGTAGCTGAAATATCTTATCAAGAAAAAGTGAGCCATGCTTTCTTAAAATCAGATTATTTTTCTCATGCAACACATGCTTGTGAAGATTAATTTTCTTTTTGGACAAAAAAATAAGATTCATTTCCTTGATACAGGCTTTTTTTTAACTTTCTTGAAATTTGTTTTTAGCAGTGTGTCGAATAAAAAAAGTAATAGTTCCCATTGAAACGCTGTTTGTATTGTGTCCCTTTTGAACTTTGGCACTATGACTTTCAAAGATGTGAGACAGCTATAAATTTACAATCAAATCTTTGTTTCTGTGCAGGAACCGTCCACTGAGTCTCAGTGACCTGCAGAGGGCGTTACAAAGCAGTCCTGTCCATGAAGGCCAGGTGTTCTCCGGAGGAGTGGTGGATCTGGAGGAGGGCGACGCCTTGAAGCTGATCCCCACGGCGGTGAGGCTGCTCACTGAGAGAGCCTCCCACGGGGACTGGATTCTCCGCAGCAGCTGGCTCTCGCACCTGGGCAAGAGCTACAAATACATCCCGGGTTGGTGGACACTCACACAGGCTCCAAGTCTTGGAACGAAACTTATAGATGTAACTACGGTTCTATGAATCCCGAATGACCGCCAGAGGGCGGTGCTGAAAGCGCTGAATGTTCCCTTCGCGCATGCATAGCTCGAGTATGCGTACCAAATTAGTCCATTATGACCCCCGGGTGACCCGGGACAGGTGATAAGTTCTGGTGTCACCAGGGTTCAGTTCCGACAGAACCTTCTCACATGCCCACGAGGATTGGGTGACGGAACACTCTGGCGGTCATTCAGGATTCATAGAACCGTAGTTACACCTGTAACTTTCGTTCTATTTCATCCCTGCTGACCACCAGAGGGCGGTGCTGAAAGCACTGAATGACTCGTACCAGCGAGGTCACGAGGAATCCGACCTCATTGAGGAGCCTCCGGGGAATGCAGGACGACCCCCAGTGGGTGGGGAGCGGCCACATTCACGCAGTTGAACCTGGCAAAAGTGTCTGGTGCCGCCCATGCAGCAGCAGCACATATGTCCTCCAGGGTCACGCCCCGCAGGGCGGCCCATGATGTGGACACCCTCCTGGTAGAGTGAGCGCGCACCCCCGAGGGGAGGGGGTGGCCCGAGACACGGTACGAATGGCGAATGGCATCCACAACCCAGTGAGACAACTGCTGCTTAGAGAGAACAGAGCCCTTGTTGGGGCCACCATAGCACACAAAGAGCTGCTCAGACAGGCGCAAGTCCGCAGTAGCTGCAATATACCAGCGCAGGGCCCTCACCGGACACAGAAGCCCCGGTCTTTCACGACTATCCCCCGGCGGAGGATCATATTGTGCGGGTCGTATAGGCCTGTTAAAGCTTGAACCCGACAGCGACTTTGGGACGAACGCCACGTCCGGCCACAGGGTGATCCCCGTACCCTCCGGGTGCCACCTCAGGCATGATGGGCTAATCGAGAGGGCGTGCAGCTCACCAACACGTTTTGCCGAAGTAATGGCCAGCAAGAACGTTGTCTTAAGCGAGACCCACTGCAACCCCGCACCTGCAAGAGGCTCGAAAGGAGGCCGGCACAAGCCGTCAAGAACCACCTGCAGATCCCATGCCGGAGCACAAGGGGCCCTCGGCGGGTGGAGCCGCCGAGCCCCCCTGAGGAAAGACGAGACCAGGCCGTGGCTCCCCACCATGCGGGTGTTGACTCTCAAGTGTCGGGCCGATATTGCTGCCACGTACACCTTCAGAGTGGACGGGGAGCGACCCTTATCCAACAGTGCCTGAAGAAACTCCAGGATCCTGGGGATGGAGCAGTGCACTGGGTCCTCCCCGTGGCTGTCACACCACCGTACGAACAACCTCCACCTATTGTCGTACTGTAGGCGAGTGGACGGTGCTCTGGCGCTCAGGATGGTCCACCTAACGGGCTCCACGCAGCTGCTCAGCAGTGAGTCAGACCCTTAAGGAGCCAAACACACAACCGAAGGTGCTAAGGGTTCGGGTGCCAGACCCGACCCCCGTCCTGCGACAGCAGGTCCCGCCTGCTGGGGAGGGGCCACGGTTCACCATAACTGAGGCTGCAAAGCAATGGGACCAACCCGAGCTGGCCAAAAGGGAGCTACCAGCAACAGCATGTGGCCCTCCTGCAGGACTCTGTGCAGAGTTGACCCGATCAGAGGGAGGGGTGGGAAGGCATAAAACAGGCCCCCAGACCAAGGGTGCGCCAGCGCATCCTGGCCGAGGGGGCTGGTGGTCTCCGTCAGGGAAAACCAAAGGGGGCAGTGGGTAGAATCCTCTGACGCAAAGAGGTCGACCCCTGCCCTCCCGAAGAGACCCCAAATTGTATGCACCACCTCCAGGTGAAGGCGCCATGCCCCTGGCGGCGGAGTCTGGCGGGAGAGGGAATCCGCAAGCCGGTTCAGAACCCCTGGGATGTACATGGCCCGGAGACTGGCCAACCATGGGGCGGCCCACCCGAGGAGTTCCTGGGAAACCTGCAGCAGCCCTGCAGACCTGGTGCCCCCCTGGTGGTTGATGTGGACTACGGTCGAGGTGTTGTCTGACCGTATGAGCACATGCCGCCCCCTCAGGTAAGGCAAAAGACTCTGGAGCGCCAGGTGCACCGCGCGCAGCTCCAGCCCATTGATGTGGTTGAGCCGTCCTGCACTGACCACCGTCCTTGCACCGTCCTGTGCTGCCAGACAGCACCCCACCCTGAGAGGCTGGCGTCCGTGGTAACGGTCTCGCGGCGGGCTGGGGCCACACCCAATGGAACGACTGCTGAAAGAAAAACCCTGTCCCGCCACGGGGCAAGGGCCTGGGAGCACTGCTGCGACACCCTGAGTCTTCGATGGCGGTGCCGCTTGGTGTCCAGGTGGAAACTGTTCAGCTACCTTTGCAGGGGGTGCAACGACAGCAGACCCAGCGGCACAACAGCTGTCATGGACGTTAGTTTGCCCAGAAGACGAAGGAAGGTGACGTACGGCAACCGTTTGTTAACCTGAAAGGAGCCGAGCAGCCGCAGCACATCGTCCACCCAGTGAGAGGCTTGCCGACCCTCATGGTCAAGGTGTCCAAAGTTATTCCAAAAAAGGTCGTTGTCTGGGAGGGGGACCAGACAAGACTTCGGGAAATTGACCCTGAGGCCCAACCGGGCCACATGGGCAAGGAGCCTGGCTGTATCCCGAACCACCTGCACATGTGACTGTGTGCAAATCAGCTAGTCGTTGAGATACAGCAGGACCTTCATGCCCTGTGACTGCAGGGGTGCCAGGGCTGCTTTGGCGAACCAAGTGAACACCCTCGGGGAGAGGGAGAGCCCGAACAGAAGCATCCGGAACTGCCAGTGGCGACCCCTGTAGGCAAACTGCAGGAACTGCCTGTGCTGCCGTGCAATTGGGATGTGAAAATAAGCGTCTGCCAGGTCGACGGACGAGAACCACTCCCCCTCGGCGTTTTTGCGCAGGACATCCGCTGTCATAAGGGCAAAAGCCTGCAGAGCTGCGTCGCTAATGCTCACCACAGTGGCATTTGCATCACCATTCTGTACGGCCGCAGAGAGTGCGAACATAAGGTGGGCCAAGGAATTTCCAATACGGCCAGCCTGGGCCCCAGCATTGTAGGTGCGAGTCAGATAGTCATCCGTCATTGACATTGGGGTCGAGGACACCGTACGGACGGCTGGAGAGCCTCCTCCGGCGACATGATCAGGGATGCAACTGCCGGCTGAATGTCTGGCATCCTATCGAGGCCGGCCCCCAGAGCATCATGCATGGCCACCAAAACCCGGCCATCCAGCGAAAGCCGGGCAAGGGCCCCAGAATCCCTCCAGCAGGAATGCAATTCCTTCAAGTAGTCCGCCAAAGGGGGAACTGAGAAAGCAGAGGAGGTCCGTCTGCATCGGAAAAACGCACTCTCATGCACTGGATGAGTGTGCTGCGGTACCTCGGTACCTCCAGCTGCAGGCGCCCCAGCGCCATGCGCATGACAGCCTGCATGGAACCATCGACTGAATCAGTCGACGAACCCTGGGACGAGGATGGAGAGCGTGGTTCAGACACGTCCGAGACCTAACCGGGCTGCTCAAACTGGAATTGGGAGGCCGAGGCCACCAGTGAAACCGAATCCTCCTCCGGGGCAGCCGAAGGTGTTAGAGGGTCCATACCACCCTCTGGGGGAAGCACAGGAATCAGTTGTGTGGACATCAGTTCTCGCAAGAGGGACCTCATCTCCGCCAACTCCTCATGTAGGCGGTCCACCTGCAAAGCCAGCTGGTGGTTGACCTTCGCCTTCTTCCGACAAGGGCCAGACGCAGAGGCAGGTGCACTCCGGCACCTCAAACACCGAGGTTGGAAGGACGGGAGCTGCCCAGGGGGAGAGGGGCCACCCTCGATGGTGGAGGCCACTTGCTTCGGCCTTGTCACCCTCAGCGCATGAGGCATGAAGCTGCAGTTCATACACGGCTCGTCAGACAAACCCTGGTGGTCAAGCCTGAGGCACCCTGGGCAGAGGTCATGGCCCTCGTCCGGGTGAAAGAAGTCACCGCAGGAACTACAGCGGTGGGACCCCTAAATTGTAGAGTAGTTGGTCGCGGTAAGCTGAAGGGAGGGGGCGCCCACGCCGCCTATACAGCAGCCGCAAGATGCAGTGATCACCTGTGCCGAACCAGATCATCGTGGACACAGATTAACTGACGGAAGAGGGGGCGCGAATGCTGCCGTCACCGCCAATATCAATTTAGAATATGCGCCACGCCACTGGCTAGGTTAGGATGGCGCAAAACGCCGTCCCAATCACAAGCTAAAATGTAGCACTGGAGCCCGTTTGTAATAGCCGGGCTATCCAGAGCGTCAACGTAACGGGAGGACAGCGGGAAGACGGCAGACACGCGTCCGCCACACGTCCGCCCTTTACACACAGTGCAAACAACGGACAGATAGCTGGGCGAGAAACACTGCCGTCACTGTCCGGTCGACCCGAAAGACATGCAGGTGAATGTCGCGGAAGAGAGCGCGAACGCAGTCTGCCGACAACTCGCCACTCAAATAGCGATGGTAGCCACTGTACTCACCCGCTCGTAGAAACCGAAAGAGACAGCGACGCGGCGCTACCAAACCTCCAAAACAAAAGGAAAAAAAGGGATCACCGTCGCAGCCTCTGGAGGGCGAAATACGCGGCTCTGACTCTGCGGTCACAAGGCTTCGACAGGGTTTAATGCTGTACAGGCAAAATCCTTCTCTCATTGCTGTATTCAGCCGGTATGCGTAAGCACGTGAGAAGAAAAAAGGAACTGAACCCTGGTGACACCGGAACTTATCACCTTTCCCGGGTCACCCGGCGGTCATAAATGACTAATTTGGTATGCATACTCGAGCTACGCATGCGCGAAGGGAACATTCAGTTCTTTCAGCACCACCCTCTGGCGGTCAGCAGGGATGAAATAGAACCACATAGGGTCTCTTATCAAACCCACCTTTTGATATGTGAATCGCAGCGCTTCTTGTTTGTGGATCTGACTGAAGAACAAAGGACTTTTCATTCACCATACCATGCTTGACTCTTCCAGATGCTGCACTTGTCCAGGTGGAGGCAGGAAACCGAGCTCTGAAGGCTGTGTTCGGAAGCAAGCTTGCAGCGAAGGGCAAGTCGCTGACCGAGCTCCTGCAGCCTCACAGCACAGGTACTCTTTGTTTCTGAAGGAAACTAAAGCTGATTGTACACCAACTTATGGGGACAAGCGTCACTTGCCAGAGTATTCAAGTTTGTTGCATTACAAAGTCCACAACACATCTCCTCTCTCAGGTGACCAAATTATCACTCATGTGTTGGCAGATGAATACAGAATACTAGTGGACATGCGCTGGAACAAGCAGTACCTAGACATCTTAGCCAACAAGTGCAGCTTTGAGGACGAAGAACGATACATGGAGTTTGAAGAGGCGTTGAATGCCGTGGCCAACCGGTAAGGGGAAGGGGGGGGTCCTCCTAACTCTGTGCACCACCCACCTGTGTACTGTTGCTGACTGCAGCGTGTTTGCGGCAGGATTGTTCTGATGATGGACAGGGAAGAGAGGTCTGTCACTTGCACGTGTGCCATAAATGTCTCCCCGCATAACTGCGCCCTGAGGATCGCCACTGCTTTCAGTAAAGGTGGACACCGCCCGCAGTCAGTCCAGTCCAGCTTTACCCGGATGCCATGTGATTCCTCGATATTGACACAGACGTGACGTTTGTGACCTCACAGGCACGGTGGACATTGGCCACTTGTCCCACCCGGTGCTGATGCACCTGCGGACCTTCTTTGACCTGTGGGACTCCTTCACCCTGCAGGCGGTGCAGAGCGGACAGCCAAACATCTCTGACCACATCATGTTCGAGGTCAGAGCTTAACTGTGAATGTAACTGATGCGGGATCACTGCGCACCACTCTCAGTACCTCTTGTTTGTATTGCTAAAATTGATGTGTGTGTGTGTGTGCAGATCCTCCAGCTCCTGCAGTGGCTGGACCGATTCTGGGACGTCTGCAGCATGTTTCCGGCCGACTCGCAGGGCATCTCCGTGCTGTCCCTGCACTGGCAGTGGGTGCAGAAGCACCTCATCCTGCGGCTGCCACAGCTGCTGCTGGGAGATGCCTACGCCACTGTCGAGTAAGCACCTCTTGAGATGTTTGGCCTGAGTGATTGTCGGTTCTCCCGTTGCTATTATAAATGGCTGGCTCACCCCCTTGCGATGACTTTGCTGGGTTTTTTAGTGGTCACCAAGAGTTGCAGGTGGTTTCGACAGCCATCCAGACTGTGCTGTCCACCCCAATGTCTTTGGCTACTGCTCTGAAGGGCATCCAGAAAACCCTGGGGAAAGCTCTCCCCTTTAAGGTCTGAACTGGCTTCACCTTACTGATCCCAATATCACAGTAGGGACACAAGGCAGTGGTCATTTGTCTCCCACAGCGTTTAAACGCTTTTTAACTTCCTTCTTCCTTCAGGTGGAGTCAGTGGCCGAGTGTGCGTCGCGACTCAGGCGCCTGAGTAAAGCTCTGGACGTGAGCGATGTGAAGCTGGACGGCCGCACGGCAGCATGGAGGCAGGAGCTGCTGCGACTGCAGGCTGCCGCACTGGGACTGGACGTCAAAGAGAGTCTCCTGGAGGCCTGGGGTCTGGTGCTGCTCGCCAACAACCAGCTGGAGCCACAAAAATCTGGTGAGTCCCTCCCTCAGTCACACCCGCAGTGATGTGTGTGTGAGACAAAAGTAACCCCTGTCTTCCTATTTCTTCTATGTATAATTGTGAATTTGTAGTCAACGCCCATTTGCAAAGATTTTTTTGTGTCCACTCACAGGACTGAACCTCTCAACCAATTCCTCTTTCTGTATGAGCTTTTGATTGGAAACCATCGTTAACGTAACAGCCTTTACAAAACTTCTCCCCAGGTGTGCTGGAGAAGCTGATGTCCAGTGTGGAACAGCAGCAGTGTTGCATGACCTCCAAGGGGCTCCTGGACATCTGCCCCATGTCCGAGCATGACGAACAAGCAGAGGGGCTGCACGAGGCCAGGGAGGAGCTGCAGCAGCTCTGCCGCAGGGCCCAGCTGTGGCCCCTGATGGAGGGACTGGCGGCACTCAACCAGCTGCGCCTCAGCACCGAGCTGCTGCATCTGGCTCTGTCGCCCGGGTAACACTCTGGCGCCTCACGTGGACTCTGGAAACACTGTTTCCTGGTTTGATGGTGCCCATTGGAGAGATTTTCCTTCAAATGCTTTCTCATTTAACATTTTATTGGTCCTGTACTTAGACATGCACATTGGTAGTGGTTAGAGGATGAAGCCCTTTTCTGTATAAATAGCTGGAGCGCACATGACAGCTGCCAGCATGTTGTGCTGAGCACATGGCTGACGAACACAGGACATTACTGGTTTACCCTTGTTTAACGACTGATATATGTAGCACATAACACAAAGTGGCCTGAAGATCTGACCTGAAGATAAGTGCAATCCTAAAGGATCATGTCAGGTGATGTTGGGTCAGATTGGGTTTGAACGTTTTTAACGTTGGCCTGCAGTGACCAGGAGGCTGAGGAGTGCTTACGCAGAGAGCTGTCCAGACACCTGCGGTACTGCCTTCAGTCGACGCCCATCAACGTGAGCCAGCTGCAGCCGCTGTGGTTCCTGCTCAGCAGCGACAGGGTGAGGAGGGTGAAGCAGGAAAATCACATCCCGCTCACAATAGCTCTGATCGCCAAGAGCTACATACCAGTGAAAGGTGGAAAAGTCTAGTGGGTTTTCTCCTCGTGTCTTCCAGCCCTCAGAAGAGCTGCCGCTGGTATGGTGTGAGCTGCTGTCCGAGGCCTTGGCTGCCCTGTGGACTTGCAGCACCACCTCTAATCCGGACCACTGGCTGAAATGGGACCCTCTTAGTCCTGAGACTGAACCAGGTCCAAAGCTGCACCTCGGAGCTGAGAACATGGTACCTACTGTTAAAATACCACGATTAGAAACCAGACTGTTTGTCTCTCGCTGCAACAAATATCTCTGGTTCTGTTACTTCCAGGGTCCAGCCTTGCTGAGCAAAGCGGTGTGGTCCCATTGCATGCTGGGGGTGATTGGAAGTAGTGAGGTGAGCGGTCAGCGGGAGCCGTCGGGGGCAACGCTACTCTCTCTGTCGGGTGTGTCGCTGGGAGAGTGGAAGGAGAGGATCCAGCAGCTGCAGGAAGTCTCTGCTGTACTGTGGGATAACATGGCCCTTCCTGCTCTGGCTGAATTCAGGTTGGTTCCAACGGATAAACACACATTACAATGTATGTAAGGTTCCAGTATGTAAGGTTGAATCCCAGCTGCCGCAGAAAAGGCACCTGCTGCAAAATCCGTCTTGGTAGGGTTCTGATCGTCACCCAGTATGAGGTGGGATCAATACTAGCAGTCACCCATCATCCTAAGAAGCAAGAAGCTCCCATTTATTATGTATTACTCATAAAATAATGCTCCAAGTTCCATGAATGTTTGGTGGAACTCTTTCTGTAGGTTGATATCTCGAGTGGTTTTTCTTTACTAAATTCTTCCCCATGTGTCTAGAACAATGAAGGGTGAGACATTACTCTAATCACTTAGAGCTGGTCACTTCCTGTCCTCCTTCAGGGGAACAGACTTCAGACTCCAGGGTGCCGTCCTGCGCCGCCAGCTCCAGAGCATGGCTGACCTGCTGCCACCCAGCCTGCAGGAGGGCTATATGGAGAGCTGTGAGAGCATCGTGGAGGACCCAGACCCCCTCATTGCAGCTCAGGAGATCCAGACGGTCTTCAGGGACTTCCTGCAGCCCAACATGCTGCCGGACGGCCTGCTGCAGGCTTGCATGGCCTGCCTTCAGCAGTACATCCAGAACAAAGTCCAGGGCTCCAACTCGCTTGCTCACGCTGGCGTGTTCTGGGTCAACATGGGCCTGCTGCAGATCAAAGCGTGGACGCCACAGACCATCTTTGATCCAGCTGTGAAGAGGGCATACAAGCTCAACTATGCCCAGCAGGAGGTTACCAGTGCTACTTTGTCATCCGCACACCCACTCTTTATGCACCTTTCTATTCATTCATCCTGCGTGTTGGTGTCCGTGTGTGTGTGTTCCAGCTGGCTTTGCTGCAGGAGGAGTGGAGAGGGCGGAGCCTGTCATCTCAGCTGATGACCGGGGCCGAACTGGAAGAGAGCAGCACCACCGACGGCTTCCAGCATCCCCGCATCAGGTCAGAGACATACGCTGGGCGCTTCAGCCTCCATTGAGGCTGCATTGCCGCTGGTGCAGTTTTGAATGTTTTTGAGGCATAGGTTCCCATTTGCCCTGCAGGTATCTGTGGATCCGCATGCAGCAGGTGAAGGAGCAGATTGCTGAGCTTTCCAGGAAGCAGGCCTGTCGCCCTCACGAGCCCCAGTATGGTCGCCTCTTTCAAGAACTGCAGCACTACCTGTGCAGCATCGGCCAGACGTCCGTCGTGGAGGACCTGCTGTCCCACCTGCTGAAGGCCCTTCAGGGCTCCTCCTCCTCCAAATCCAGGACGGCCATCCAGGCGCTTCTCAAAGAGGAGGCCGTGTGGCAGAGCTCCCAGCAGCGCTTCTGCCAGAGGCTGCAGGAGGAGTACCCGCTTTACCCCGACGTGGTGGGGCCGGTGAGGACCGGCATCCACCAGCTGCGACACGGCATGAAGCTCGTGGCCTCCCAGGTGGCCCTCTCCCTCACTCCTGTGCCAGGCCTCCCCAGGCTGGTGTCCTGCCTGCTGGCTTACCCCTCCTTGTCCCCGGCACTGCCGTCCTACCTGGCGCGGGCAGACTTCCTGTGTTCACGGGCCTGTAAGGATGTCCTGCGTGGCCTGGGGAAGCTTCTTCCCCAGCAGGAGTCTGAGCAGGTGGTCCCCCGGTCGACCACCCTGCTCCTGAACGCTCTGCTGTACGTGCAGTGCCACACCCTGTCCACAGGAAAGTTCAGCCATGATGCACATAGCCTCTTCAGGCACATCTGTCAGGTAAGCGGGCGGATCAGCTCACATGCTGCCTGTTTGCAGCGGTGGATGTCAGAGTGTTGTGGGGTGGTGAAATGTGTATGTTTAGGCTCTGGTGAACGAGTGGGACGAGCAGCAGAGACGGAGGAGGGAACGAGAACAGATAGAGGCCAGTCTGTACCGCAACCGCAGCTGCCTGCACGGCTCCGGGCTGAGCGAAGAGGAGGAGGAGGAGCTGGACTTCAGACGGCAGTTCCCTCACTTCCACAAGGTACCAACTCCCAGATGCAGCATGCGAAAAAACTTAAATGAACACCCACACACTAATAAACACTTCTATGAAGTTTATTTTGATCGACCACAACAATGTTGTGTGCTAAATTACTAACTAAATTAATTACTAATTATTCTCAAAATGAGTCAGAGGAGGGAGGAATCCTTCTAATGCTTAAATCGTATTATCAGATTACTCAATTTGTCGTCAAAATAATGGATACATAACTGGAGAACTAAACTAATCAATAACTCAGACAAAGAAAGTCACCGAGAGCAGCAAAAGCATCTTACTGCACTCACAGCCGCATTCTATTTGCACGCCGATCCAGTCTGACACTCTGTGCGCGTTTCTTCACTCAGGACTTTGCAGACATCGTGTCGCAGCCCAGTTTGGAGGGTCCGGCAGACGCGGGCCTGGAGCAGGAGATGGACAAAGCCCGGGAAGAGCTCACCGAGGCCGACTCGCTGTCCACAGCATCCATGAACACGGTGGTCCAGGTGCACCAGCGCCTGTGTCTTCAATACGCCCAGTCTCTGTGGTACCAGAGCGCTGCTCCGGCCAATCACAGCAAAGAACACGTCCAAGCCCTTGTCTCCTCCTACCTGACTGCAGCCCCTGTGATGTCACGCTTTTATCACCTGATTGGTGGGTGACTTGTCCTGCTGTCTTTCACTTTTTTCAAACACTTCCTGTGGCAGCCTGGACTAATCACTCTTTCCCCTCTGCAGACTCGGACATGGACCAGCAGCTGACCGGCAGTGAGCTGCTGCTGTCTGGCCTCCTCCAGAACACGGTGCAGGGCTCCGGGGGCCACCACGGCCTGGCTGTGATCTCTGAGGGTCCGTATGACTTCTACCAGCAGCCCAACATGAGCGAGGCCCGCCTTTGTCTCCCTGTTTTGGAACAGCTGGGCTTGGCGGTGAGGCAGAGGCAGGAGGAGTGGCCCGAGCACCCCGCCCTGGTACAGGTCAGTCCACCTGCCATGAGCTTCGACACGGCAACTGGATCGGGAGGTGGTGTCTGAATGTGGAGCACCCGACCTGTGTTTTTTCATCTTCTGCGATTTTGTGTGTAATTTCCAGCTAAACGTAGTGTTGGACAGGATCAAGGCCTTCAGCCTGGCCAGCCCACTGGCCAAGTTCCTTAACGGGCTGGAGATCCTGCTCAGTAAGGCTCAGGTCAGTTTGTTTCCACTGACTCAAAGTTCCACTATGAGTTGGTGGTTGGACCAAGTGATGGCATTGGTCTGTGACAATGAGACCAGCGTTCTGGTGCAGAACTGGCAGTTGTCCAAAGGTGCTGTGTGTGTGTTTTTCCAGGACTGGGAGAACAACGCCAGCCGCTCAGTGTCACTGAGGAAAGAACTGGAACCAGTCACCCAGCTGATCATTCAGTGGCGCAAACTGGAACTCAGGTGAGATGCACACGAGTGTGACGGCACCCCCTCTTCACAAAGATGTGAACACCCCTTCAACACGTGGCTGTGTGTGTGTGGTAGTTGTTGGATGAGCAGCCTGGACAACGCAATGAGGCGGCACACAGAGAGGTCCACCCAGCACTGGTTCTCCCTCTACCAGCTGGTGGAGAGATACCTGCAGGAACAGCGGAGTGGGACGCAAACAGGTACAAATTGGAGAGTGCGCGCGCATCTGTATGTGTCCTCACTTAACCTATAAATCCTCTGTTCAAGATGAACTGATGGAGAAACGGCAGTAAAAAAATATTATGATTGTTTAATTGATGAACCTTCATCATGAATGTAGGAAACACTAATGGTTAAAGTGGCTTTGGAGTGACACTCGTTTGTGTGTGATGGCGAATGTTTGACGTCCAGCTTCTGCCCCCCTCTGTCCTTTCAGGCGAGGGGGTGGAGCAGCTCCCTCTGTCCTCCGTGACCTCTACCCTGCAGGCCTTCATGGAGGGGTCCACCCTGGGCGAGTTCCAGACCAGGCTGACCATGCTGCTCAGCTTCCACTGCCACCTGCTGCTGGTGCCCCACCAGCCTGGACAAGGTCAGCGACTCACCTGGCAGTCCCGTCCCACGCAGTGGTCCCCTCCCATTCGTGCTCTGACTGTGAATGAGCCTCTTACAGTGGTCACAGTGAAACCTGACCCCGTTAAAGTACCTGCAGAATGAGTCTGTGTGGCAGAATCGGACAAAAACAGCGTACGAAGCCCCGAAAGGTCACGGCCGTATTGAGCAACTCATGGATCTATCGACAGGGCGGGGTCAGCCTTGGGTCACCTACTGTCTGTACGTCTATATGTGAGCCACATCTCAGACGGAGCTGATTGGATTTCGATTGAACCCCACAGGCTGAGGGCCGTGTCCTCTGGTTGTTGTGACTGACACACATGTGACCCCTGACATAGAGGAACAACACGGGTCACGAGGCCAAACTCCATTCTAAAATCACACAAACAGGAAGGGAATCATTGACAAGATTGTTTCGTTTTTTGTAACAGTGATTGCATCTGAAAGCCGATTTATTATTTAATTTTTCAGGGGCACATTTCTGTGAAACATGCTTTTGCGGGATGAGCAGCGGAGCTGATTATGGAGGTCTTGACCCTGAAAAAACGAACATGACTAAGCCTTGATATGAACTGTTTCCTTCTCTGACAGACTCTCTGTCCAGCCTCCTGTGGAACCTGCACAAGTACTACAGTCAGTTCTCGGACTGCGTTCAGACCCAACTGTCTCAGCTCAGACTGCCCATCGAGAAGGAGCTGAAGGTACAGCTCGGCGCTCTCCTCTCTGCACCAGCAGGCTCTTCTGCGAACATGCGTTCTCACTATTGCTCGGTGCGTTTGTGTCCACAGGACTTTGTCAAGATCTCCAAGTGGAATGATGTCAGTTTCTGGGCCATCAAGCAGTCAGTGGAGAAGACGCATCGGTATGCGATGAGACCAGATTTTTTATCCAAGTCTTCCACAAGCCCCCTGCAGTTGCCCACCCAGAACAAAGTGAACAGATTCAGACCTGTTTTAGCCCAAATTTCAAGCACAGGTTCTGAGCAGGTTAACACCTGATTTTAATCCTGTTTTCAGCTGGTTTCAAACAAAGTTTAGATAAAGCCAAAAGTGATTATAGGTCTGATTAGGACTCATTTTGGATGGTATTTAGACCAGTTTTAGATAACTTTAGGCCAGATTTAGACCAGTTCGGTATTGAGCAACTGGCCCCAGTGTGGCCCCACTGCTAGGATTGCCTCAGACCCCCACTGTCCTCCAACTCTCACCCTCTGGCTTTTATTTGCAGCACACTCTTCAAGTTCGTCAAGAAGTTTGAGGGGGCTCTGAATGCACCCAGTGTTCCTGCGCTGGTTGAGAAGGGCAGCAGTGCCAGCTTGGACAGTGTGGATGCCAACCCGGAGGAAACGCCCATTCACCGGGTTCACCAGGCGCTGCGGCGCTGTCTGCCGGGGAAGGGGGTTGATCTGCAGGTAAACACGTACCCTTCACAGTCCAATGCGTGCACTCTTCACTCATCGTGTTTTACATCGGCTGCGTCGGCTTCCGTTTCAGGATGAGAGCCCAGAAGAAGGAGTGGAGGCGTTATCTCTCCAGGGCCGCCTGCCTGCTCTGTCCAAGAAAATGAAGAAGATGTGCACCCAGTTGCAGAAGAAGAACCCGGCACCTGAGCTGGCCGAAGACTTGGACATCTTCACTGGTCAGAGAGCCGCTTTGATTCGTTGGAGACCGTGTCTGTGCAAGCAGAGCTTTATTTATGTGGTCTGTTTTGCGTCATGTTTAACTCTGGATTGAGGGTCACAGTGCTTCCAGTGTGTTTCCTTGTTTCTGCCCACTAAGCGCTGACTTGGTACCTTTTTGTATGTAGGCGAGGTCATTGGCAACCTTCGGGACCTGCAGGGCCTCTCAGTGGACATATTGGCAGACAAAGAGAAGCAGAAGGCCGAGGTGAAGCATATCCTGCAGCAGAAGCAGCGAGCTCTGGCCGACCTCTTTAAGATGCTTGCAGAAATCGGTAACTCCTCGATGCCTCCCCACGTTCTACGAGGTCGGAACGATAAGCCCTCGTAACGTGCTTGTTTGGTTGCAGGTCTCTCGTACCGTAAAGGGCTGACATGGAATCGGACCGCTGACCAGGAGAAGACACTGTGCATGCCGCCACTGGAGATGAGCACAGCTCTGTCCACTGTCAGGGGCCAGGAGCAGCCCGAGAGCACGTAAGTCCTTGAGATTAGTTTGGATTATGTCATCGAGACTCGTGTGCTCTTGTTCTGAAAATCCATGTCTTGTCTGCGCTCCATGTCAAAGGTTGTTCATGGAGCTACTGACAGCGTGGGACGGGTGTCAGAAGTACTTCTACCGCTCATGGGCGAGGAGGACGGCTCTGCAGGCTGCCCTCCAGCACGCCACCAAGGTGAGACCCCAGTGACCCCTGCGGAGGGTTGAGTGGGGGTTCAGCTCTCCACAGTAACTGAAAGAATTCAAGGTAGAGCTCGTTGTTTGCGCTTGTGTCCTGTGGGCTGAGCTGTGTCCCGGTTGGCTTTCAGGAGCTTGGCCTGGGAAACCTGGAGCGCTGCCGGGGGTTCTCCTCCCACCTATTCAAGCTGCTCCTCAGGCAGAGACGGAGGCTGGCCAAGCTGACGGAGCAGTGGCTCCACCTCAGGTCAGTCCGGTGGCTGCTGTTCGACCAAACATTTCACGTTTCAATAATTCAGAATACTTGAGTGGGTCTGTGGATGTGCAGATTCTTTGTCAAGTATTAAAACTGAGAAATGTTTCATGTACAAACAATTTTTTTAGTCTCTCCTGCATTTATAACTTACAAAACAAATGGATGAACAGTTTAGATTTGTTTAACAAATTCAGTCGTAAATCACACCGAATGTTCATACAGATGCTTTGAATTTATCTGTGACTAAACTGACTGGGTGTATTTGCCACCTCTAGGAGGTTAACAAGCAGTGTACAGGGCATCAAGGCCTCTGTCCAGAGTGGCCGCGAGGACCCCGGCTGCGTCCTGCCACCCCAGGCCTCACTCTCTGACTGGGTGTGCAGAGGCCAGACGCTTGCCTCCCAGTGCGCCACCCTTCTGCAGCAGCTGACCTGGCTGCTGCAGTGCTGCCCTGAAGACCTCCAGCAGAAGGAGGAGGAGAGCGGGGGCAGGCAGCACACCCTGAGGTGCCCGTCCCCGCTGGCTGCACAGCGCCAGCCCCCAGGCTGTCTGATGAGAAGAGGGGATGTGGCATGGGAGCAGCTGCACCAGCGTGTGGCTGGGATGCTGCAGCAGACCCACAGCTTGAAGGAGGATCTGGACTCTGTGGCAAAGGAGGGCTCAGAGAGCGCCCTCCACACATGGTAGGCTCTGGGCTTCAACTCGCATGTGAAAAGGGAAGAAAGAACAGTTCTCGGTACGCTGACTGACTCTGCCTTTCAACAGGAAACACTTCAGCACCTGCTGCTCAGCATTTGACAAGTTGGGGGCCGTAGCGGCTCAGATGCCCACAATGGAGGGGCTCTTCAGCCCGGCCGTGTGCGTGGGCGGTGCAGACTGCCAGCCGGGGCTCACGCAGAGCCTGCAATACGTCCGCGGACAGGTGGAAGACAGTATAACTGATTTCACCACCTGGAAGACCCAGCTGCTTTCTCTCGGAAACCAGCACACAGGTGAGAGCATCCCCCCCAGCTTTTTTGCCACCTACTTATAGAAAAAAGATGGCTTGTCAGGTCCAGCTGCATCATCAGTCAGAGAATACAGCTGAGCTCCACTCCTGCACCGCCATGTGTCCTTTATGATCAACTATCTCATCGTAGAGGTGTATTTGTTGTAGCCCTGACATGCTTTTGTGTTGGCGCAATAAAAGACAGTGTCCTTGTTGTGTTTATGGCTGAAGTCGTTCTCGTGCTTGCCTCCCTCACAGATCTGCAGCCGTCGTTCTGTGCCGAGTTCTCTGCAGAGCTTGAGGCGAACATCAACACAGTCCTGTGTGCCGTCCAGACTCTGGTGAAGAGAAAGGAGAGAGAGCAGCAAGGAGAGCAGCCTGGACCTTCAAAGGCTGGTGAGCAGGAGTCTATCCCGTTGTCCAACTGTTGTCCCATTGTCCCAGTCTTACTTTGTTTTTGTTGACGTGTATTTGTTGTTCTGGTTTTTCCAAAGGTGCTGAGGAGGAGCAGGAGGAGGAGCCCATGGAGGACTTGCTGAAACCGGGTCACCTGACCCGCCTGCTGCAGGAGGAGCTGGAAGCCCAGGTGGAGGCTCTGTGCGCCGGGGATGTCAGTGGGGGGCTGCACAAGCTGCTGAGCTGCCTGCGCTCACACAGGGACTCATGTCAGCCACAGCAGCTCCAGGTACCGACATCCGCAGCGACACATCTGGAACACTGTCCTGAAATAATCATAAGAAAACTACCTTGTGTTCTATTTCATCCCTGCTGACCGCCAGAGGGCGGTGCTGAAAGCACTGAATGTTCCCTTCGCGCATGCGTAGCTCG
>JASSRZ010000020.1:13590126-13605622 GCA_032164315.1 Malacoctenus gilli
GGAATCCCCAGGGTTCCAGGGTGCCCTGATCACAGTGGCGTGGTAACACAACAGATCAATGAGGCTCAAGAGGGGGAAGGAGACCTAGCTGTACTGTGGCTGGACATAGCAAACGCTTACGGCTCCGTACCCCACAAGCTAGTGGAGGTGGCATTGGCGAGGCACCATGTCCCAGGCAACATCAAAATCCTCATCATTGATTTAACCTGAGGTTCACCTCCAGCACAGTTACATCTGAGTGGCAACGACTGGAGAAAGAGATCATCACCACATGTGCCATTTCAGAGATACTCTTTTCCCTGGCCATGAACATGCTGGTCAAGTCTGCTGAGCCGGAGTGGAGAGGCCCCTAATCCAAGTCTGGAACCCGTCAGCCCCCCAAAAGAGCGTTCATGGACGACCTGACAGGAACAACATTGTCAGTCCCAGGATGCAGATGGATCCTCGAGGGGGGCTTGGAGAGGCTGACACCTGGGCTTGAATGCGCTTCAAGCCTGAAAAATCCAGGGCACTAGCCCTGAAGAGAGCGAAGGTGACTGACCGGTTCCACTTCTCTCTCAGAGGTACCCTTGGAGGTTGTTATGCTGGAGCTAACAGTACTCTGGGAGAACAGAATGGAAGAAGCAAGAGAGACAAAAGGGAGACAAAATATGCAGAGCTGGGGGAGGAGTGCCACAGATGGGAGTGGCGCACATGATGCCTACCGGTTGAGGTGGGGGGAAGATGCTTTTGCAGGGAAGTCACTTTGCAAGGCCTACAGTCTCCTGGGCATCACAGGGGCACGCAAGAGCCATCACTGCATCTTCTGAGGCTGCAGAGAGAGCCTCGTACTGGCTGTGGATCCAGAGGCATAAGCAATGGTTGAATGCTTCTTGGACACAGGCCGGGAAAACTGGTCACCCCGGTCGGGTCGCCTGGGTGAGGGGGTCTGAAGTTGAAAGACCCGAAACCCTCGGTGAGCCCAGGTACTATCACTGATGATGTGTCCAAGAAACTGCATCTCCAGATGTATGTAAGAACCAGAATTTAGAGCGATAATGTGTAAACTATATTCAAAAAAAGGATAAATATTGTATACCTCAAAGCACAGTTTATAAACAAAAGTTATTGAAGCTTTAAAAATACATAATTGTGTTCTGGTCCATTACAAGTAAGAGGATCAATTGTGATTGTTCAGGCTCGAGGCCTGTGTCCCCTCCCCCTGAGATGGCCCAGTGAGGATTGTCTCCTTTGTAAGACACTACATATATATATATTTAGGAAGAAGTAGCCAGAAAAGAGCTGAGTGTGCTTTGTCCAACCGTGGGTTACGTGTGCTGCTTCCAAGTTCCTTTTGGCCTTTTTTTCCCCCATAGGTAGCATTTCGTTTGCATTCATGCTACTTTATCTGTTGCTTTCTAATCTAAACTTTTATCTTTTCGACTTCACTTTCTCCAAGGTCTGTTGTGTTGACCTGATTTTACATAGTTTTATGTCCAACATCCTAGTTGCCTTGGGTTCGGAACAGTGATAATATAGTGGTACAATCACTGACAATAACTATTCATAGCAGTAAAGAAAAGAAAACTCTCTGGTTAAGTGGTTTCTTGGTCATTTGATAGATTTTTTGATAAGACAATGTGAAACTTTAACTCACTGATCAACTGATACCAGTGTAATTCCCAGCACATTATAGATGATACAGCACAACTGATGGATTTGGAATCAGAGGTAGTCAGAAATTTGATGGTCTCCTCTGCATACTCAGACAATGTAGGAAATCTGGTGTGACTGATAAGTCGAGCTGTGAGATAAGCTTGACTACTGCATGCATGCAAATGGGCTGACTGTCTTACAGCACTCAGTGGCGGTGCTGATATATTTGGAACTGTAAGAAACTGTGAGAAACATTCACTTTCGACTGTTAAAGAACGAATAAATATGTGCACAAATTTATCACAACCCCCCCCCCCACACACACACACACACACACACACACAGTTTTCTAGAGCTGAGGCGTTTAACTTTTTAGCATTATAAAGTGAACTTTTTTTTGAGAACTTCTTGAGTCTGTCCGCACACACCCAAAGAAACATTGCTTATACAGGAAAACAAGTCTTTTGCAGCTCTTTTTCAGAAACAAACAAGGCTCACAGAAACTCTGTTGGGATTTTTCATTTGAGAAGAGGCTGTTGACACAGTATTAGCCATTCACCTCCTCAGGACTGCCAGGTGGTTTTCCTGGTTAAGCCCACACTTGTATGAATAAAGTGCAATGAATATATCTTTTGGAACATGTGCTTGAAAAGCAGTTTAAGAGAACGTAGGTTGATAGAATTTAGGTTGGGGGAGTCAGCATTAGGAACATCAAGACTTGCCATGGCAACACCAACAACTGAGTCAGTGTATTTCTGTGCCTGCTTGTTTTCACTGCTTTTTTCTCCCATTTGAAAATGCTGCAGTGCAGTTCGGGTGTTATTCTGTAGCGGGGTTAAGAAAGCCACGATGCACCTTTTGGCAACATGCAAACTCCTTGAACACAAAAAATCCCACTAAAGACAATTTACCAAGGTAAGAAATGTGTATTACTTTATTACATTCAACAGTACAGTACACTGAAAATTGCACATTTTCACCAGATATAGCAGCATTCTGACTGGCAAATGGAATCAATAATAGGCACGACCAAAACATTTATATACAAATACACATGACCAAATGAGTAGTGGTAGCCTCTGCACCACATCTCACCCACTGAAGCTGTTTATATACAAGTTTCTCACAGCCAAACACCATTTTCTCCTCACACACTCCTCATTCCAGTGGAGACCAAAAGATTTTGGGTGAAAACAGATCCAGCACATTGTGTCAGAACGACAAGCAACACAAGGAGGAAACCACCTCTCGGTACTTTCACACAGTATGTGCCAATAAGTGCATTTCACAAGATATAACATTTTTTCATAAATTTTTATGGTTTCCTTCAGACAACTACTTCTAAATCTTTCTTTTATTACACCAAATGACATGGTTGTCACCCTGGGAAAGATGCGTTTGGAGCAGCTGTGAAAAGAGCCATGAGAGCAAGATATCCGTGGCTTCAGTTGGAACATTATCTGGTCTTTGAAGTCGGCCTGGGTTTGACAATGGAGAGACCACACCTTGAAAAAAAAATGGGCCCACTTTCCTGGGGCACTGCAATCAAACCTGCTATTTAAATTCATCATGAAGTTGTGCGAACATTTCATATGGCTTCTGTAGACATTACAAAGAACCTTGGCAGTGAACAGAGAGGTAACTACAGTCGAAGATTTCCAAAACAAAACTCAGCCCTAAGCTTCTGCTCTGATTTATAGCAATGAACCAATAACAATCAGTTAACTTTGCCAAGCTTCTAAGGGAACTGGAAATTTGCAGTGTTCTACAAGGAAATTGTAATTGTAGTGGATGCAAATGATTGACGATGACTCAAACGTTGTGTTGCAATGGAGCTTTTCAGGCCACTCAAACAAGTAGCAAACACTCCTGGGAGTATTCCCTCATAGACAAGACACAGTCCTCCAAAATAAAACTGCTTGCTAAGATTGGATTATGTGTTTGAGCAGTACTGAGGCAACACTATGACACCACATGAGTGCGCCGATGCCTTACCCAGTGAATGACTCGATTTTCTAAATGGGGGGCACTAAGAATTATACAAGAAAATCCATAATTATCACGAGTAGGTGTCTTTGGAAACCAATTCGTATCGGAGGGATACAGTTTGTCAGTTGGAAAGGAGAAACAGGTCCCTTTGAAACTTATAAGGTAGTGTTTCAGAAGGTCCTGATACAGGAGAAATCGTGTCATTTCAGTGTAGTGTTTGCATTCTACAAGCCTCAGAAACCCAATGCAATTCAGTACATTCAAGACAAAAATGGCAGTCACAACAAAGTTCCAGAGGGTTTGCCAGTATCTGAGCTCAGAAATTAATTTTCTGTTACAATTAGGTGTGGTCAAACACATCCAAGACACTATCCAATGTAAAGCAGTGATGCCCATCTCATTTTTTGTTCAGGAGGTACATGAAGTCTCATGTGATCCCAAAACAGGGAAATTGATAACCTCTGAATGATGTATGTATTTCCCCCCTCATTGTTGAGATACAAAGAGATACAAGTATATCCTTTAAAAATTCACTTAACTGTATTCTTTTTTAAATGATAGTGTTGTGTTCAATGACACGGAGTGATTAAACGTCCAAAAGGGCACCGGAGCTACCCAGGGGAACAACATTAGAACAAATACAACTTTTACTTTGTCACGAGAATTTGACTGCATTGGATAAAGCAAACTGCTCCATTGCCACCTGCCCTCTTAAATAATTTATAATATTAGCAATGCAACATCAAAGCAAAATTAACTTTAAAGGTACATTCAGATAGGAAGCTGATTCGGCTTGTTCACTGTTGCACCAAAAAAACCCCATGATGACATAAATTAAAACAACCTTTAGAACCCTGCTCGAGACCATGTGCTGAAACCCACTGGACACTGTCACAGCTGCACCTGGTCCTTGTTAAAATAACTAACAGTAAGAGAGTTACTTTCAGTCTGATTGATTCCTCAAAAATGCAGCCAACCAAACAAGCAGAATCTGGCTCAGCTCAACAGGGTGCATGATTGATTACGATGTGTTTCTGACAGTGCTGGAGTGTTGGACTGTTCTCTATACCACAGATCGGTGCTCTCCACAAACATACACTGCGCTCGGCTGAATGCGCCTCTTGGTGTTTCCAGGCAGCTGAGGAAGAAACTTGAAGTACTTGGGCATCAGATCAAGGCAGGCGTCACGGAACTTCTTTATCCGCCAGTAGTAAATGAGAGGGTTGAGGGCTGACTTGAGGTAGCACAACCACAAGACCCAAGTGCTGATTTGAAAAAAGCTGTTTTTGTGGTAGAAGCCATCACTAAAGGTAGTCACCAGGCTATAGGCAGTGAAGGGCGCCCAGCACACTGTAAACACGGAGAAGAGGATGAGGATGGTGGTGAAGGCACGGGTTTTGAAGCTCATGTCTATGTTCATTTGAAAAGGCCGCTGAAGACTAAGCAGGCCCAGTTTACTGGCCTGGCTCAGACAGATGCTGTCTGGGTGGCTGTGGATGCGGATGGCATTGTGGCGGATGGTGTTTAGAATTCCCATGAAGGTGTAGAGCATGACCACGAAAGGGATAAAAAAGAAGCTGAGCATTAATATCAAGACGTAGGTGTGGTAACCTCGCTCAACACTGTAGCTGAAAACGCACTGAGGGGCCCTGGGCGGGATCTCAAGGCGTGGTGAGCCAAGAGCCAGTGGGAAGGAAAAAATGAAGGAGAGTCCCCAGGTGATCCCAATGAGCAACTTTGCTCTCTGTGGACTCAGCTTATCCTGCTTCTGAACAATTATGAGGAAACGATCGATGCTTATTATAAGCAGTATAGCCACACCCTCCATGACAAAAAACCAAAACAGCATGGCTGAAACTCGACAGAAAACGTCCCCAAAAATCCAGTTTGTGGTCACAACAGTGACCATCGCAAAGGGCATGTTCAGGATGGCCAGCATCATGTCTGCAAACGCCAGGCTTGCCAGAAGAATGTTAATGGCTGAACGCATGGCAGACCTCTGATACACCATCAGGCACACAACAACATTCCCTAACAGGGCCACTAGCATAATGGCAATCATGGCAAGGCAGAAGAAGACCTGCAAAGGCAGGCTGACACCCTGCAGGATTTCTGGAGCCTCTGTTGTTGGGGTGGCTGCTTCCGGTTGAGTCAGGGAGCCAAAGGTAACATTCGCCATGGAAATAATCTCTGCCGAAGGCCTCCCAGAGACGTTCAGCAGCCCCGTAATGAGGCAGCAGAGACAGGCGTCAGCCTCACCTGCCTCTGGGAGGGGAGTAGGAGCGTAGCGAACCTTTGATCCCCAAGGTGGCCCGACATTGTCACTGGAGATCTCACACTGAACACGATGCCGTCGAAGTAGATGCTGTCACATTACTGCAATGAGGTGATGTTTTCATGGTTGTCAGACCCTAGGATGGAAAAAAAAAATAAAAACCTTTGTCAACACCCAGCAAGTCAGAGAGGAAACAACACACATTAACCATTACAACTCACTTCGGAGTTGTACGGACACAAAGCTTATTCACAACTCAGCTTCCAGGATCGTCATCTCTCTGCTCTGGAGCAAATAAAAAGTAGGCTGAACCCTCAAAGCAGCAAAACATAATCAAATAATCTTTTTCAACATTGTAAATGTTGATGACTGATGAAAATTGTGGTAATCTGAGCACAGTGCATTTAGATTTCATGATCTGCATCAACAAACAACTAAAGACGCCCTCCAGCTGGGCGAGACTTGGAAAAAATAAGTCTTGCGCTAACTTGAGATGTGTTGCGAGGGACAAACAAAAGAAAAATGTTTGTATTTGCAAAACCCTTGGAGTATTTCATCTGCAAATACATTGAGGGAGAAAAAAGTTTTCCCTCACTTTCAAACTTTCAAGACTAATCAGAAGAATAATGGGGATTACTACAGAGTTTCATATCCTTAGTCAACTGTCACATGCATTTGTAAACCAGCACACTTAACACATGTTGCTGCTGACACTTGAACCTCTTTTGCAGGCAGCCTTTTTCAAGGGGGATACAGTCCTAAAACAGAAATCACGTGCAAAATTTATCTCCTCTTCCTTGTACTAATTTTACCCCATCCTGCAAATTTCATGTAACTCCGTCGAGACCTTTTCGAGTTACCCTGTTAACAGACAGACGATCAAACCAACAACTGGTGGCGGAAACATCACCTCCTTGGAAAGAAAATCAAAGACATATTTCGCAAATTGCCTCATCACCATGTAGGTTTCATTGAACGTCATATTATCATTGCCATTATATTTTCCCCTTCTTAATAGTGAAGTGTAAACCTGCGATGGTGAAAGTTGTAGCTGGGAATCCTGATTCTTGAGAATGAAAAAAAGGTTCACAATGCGGTCGAGGTACTTTTCCAATTCAGTGCTGGAACACAACAAGGGGTGTCCACCTGGGGATAGCTTTAATGCTGCCATAAAAATGCTTATCACAGTATAAACAATTGGGGCTTGTATTTGTGGCTGAGCAGCAGGTAAAACATAAACCAACAGCAGTAAAGAAGCAGCCAGTTGTTGAAACAGGCTACCTTTCACACAGCTCAAGCTTTTACTCATGACTTTTAACTGACTGGCTGAAAAAACTGAAGCAAAACAATCGAGTTGTGACCAAGAGCAGCAGACGTGCGAAAACACAGGGGAGTGACTGCTGCTACCCCTGGTCCCCCTTTTGCAGATAGTGTTGTCATGTCGGCAAGACACTTGAGATACACAAAGCAGCAGGGAGGGAATTAAAAGGCCAATGGAACATTGCTGTATTACATACTGCTCACCTTGAGTGAGTACTTTTGAATGGGAGCAAATAAGAAGCCCCCATTCATGCTCAAGCACCACTGCATGTGGCTCCTTCTTCCTTTATGTGTGCAGCGACTTAAAAAGGCCATTTTAGTGTGTAAAGAATCCAACAATCATGCATGATTGGGATCAAAAACAGTCATGTTTTGATGCAGATAACTTGAGAAGAGAACATGCTGGGAGCTCTCAAGTAGCAAAACTCTTTTCACAGTGAGTTCTGCCTTGAACTTCCATTTACACTGGAAGAAACAAAGCAGATAAAAAACTGCTTTAGCTCTACAGCCACTAGGTGGTAGCATTGAGACCTGTCATCAGTTATTCTGTAGAGAGAAGTGAGATGACACAGCCAACATTCAAACATCCAGTGACAATCGATGCTGATTGCAGCCTTGCATGCCACAGGCTGGACTGCTGTTAGCTGGTGAGGGGCCTCAGCAAAGGCCAAATGGTTCTTGGCTCTCAGAGGTCAGAGAAGGTGGTGGGGGTGGGCGTGGAGGTTGTGCGATTTCTGTACAATGACACCAAGAGCTTGGTTTTTCTTACTGGTAGCAAGTCACATCTGCAATCTGCAGGTTGGAGACGGGTTCCTGCTTCAAGTCGAGGAGTTCAGGTCCAGTGAGGAAAAGCGGTAATTTAACTTAATTAGTTTTGAAAGTTCTCCCACCTAGAAATCATGGAGGGGTCTGAAACCTTCATCTTCAGTGCATGTCCACTGCAAGAGACATAATCCAAAAAAATTGTAGAAATCACAATGTATGATTTTTAAAAAATAATTTATTTGCATGCTACTGCTGCAAATAAGTATTTGAACATCTGCCAATCGGCAAAAATTCTGGCCCCTAAAGGCCTGCTTGTCAGGCTCTAAAAAGTCCACCTCCACTCCACTTATGATACTAAATTAGAAGCATGTGTTTGAAGTCGTTAGCTCCATAAAGACAACTGTCAACGCCACACAACCAGTAAGATTCCAGCTACTAACATGGTACGGAAGGTCCCCTGCTTAAATCAGCTCACATTGAGGCCTGTCTTAAGTTTGTTCATTTGGATGATCCAGAGGAGTCATGGGAGAAAGTTATGTGGTCAGATGAGATCAAAATAGAGGTTTGTGATCTTAATTCCAATCTTAATTGGAGGAAAATGAATGCTGAGTATCATCCAAAAAACACCATCCATACAGTGAAGTATGGGGGTGGAAGCATCATGCGCCGGGGGTGTTTTTTCTGCACATGGGCCAGGACAACTGCACTACATTAAGGAGAGGATGTCCAGGGCCAAGATTTCAAGATTTTGGGGAACAACCTCCTTCCCTCAGTTGGAGCATTTAAGATTGGTCGTGGCTGGACTTCCAACATGACATTGACCAGAAGCACACAGCCAGGAGAACCGAGGAGTGGCTCAGCAAGAAGCATGTCATGGTTCTGGAGCGGCTGAGCCAGTCTCCAGACCTAAACCCAACAGAAAATCTTTGGGGGGAGCTCCAACTCTGGGTTTCTCATCGACAGCCCAGGAAGCTGGCTGATATAGTCATCTTTGTGGAGGATTGAGCCAAAATCCCTGTTGCAGTGTGTGCAACCGTGGTGAAAAACTACAGGGACCGTTTGACCTTTGTAATTCCAAACAAAGGCTCCAAATATTAACACTGATTTTCACAGGTGTTCAAATACTTCTTTGAAGAACGAATGTGCAAATAAATTCTTAAAGTCATAGACTGACTTCCACTTTTTTAGATTATTTTTCACAGTGGACATGCACCTAAGAGGAAGGAAAGTTTCAGACACCTCCATGATTTTTAAGTGGGAGAACTTCCAGAATCGTAGGGTGTTCAAATACTTCTTTTCCTCACTGTATCTCAGGGTCTTGTTTACCACTGAGGGGAGGATGGAACACGAGACTGAAAGGGGGTTCCATGGAGGACGGTAGTGATGCTATCAATGTTTCTGTCTGTTGTGGTAAAGAAGCAGCTGAGCAAGAAAGTTAAGAATGCCTTGAAGTCCTCCTTCCCAGAAGACCTAGAAATTTCCAGGGGGAGGGAAGTATGGGCATCTCTGCTGAGACTGCTTCTCCACCACCTGGCACGGATAAGTAGAAAAGGGATGGATGGGTGCTTATCAAACCAAGTAACAGCCATTCCAGAACATTGCTGTGCTGAGCAGTCTGAATGCTGTGGTCCAGTCGCCTTGGCGCTTTGGATTTAATGACACTATTCTGTCAAATGCAACACTGCAGCTCGCAAATGATTTAGTAAGTCTGAGCATCATACTTTCAGAAATTCAAAAGCGGAGCTTCACCCGCTGTGCAGAGAGGACACAGGTCTGTCACAAAGCCGGGATATCAGCACTAACTCCTGGCTGTAAACAGCAAACAGGTGTCCAGCAAACAGGTTTTAAACATGGCAGGCTCCAAATTTTAGACACGAGGACAAATCAGGAAGCACTTGACAGCACACTGGTGACGTGAGAAAACTGCTGGTGATCAGAATCGCTCAAGTCTGTTCTTTGCCTCATGCACTCCCTGGAGTGCAACGTGAGGAAGCAGGTAGAAGGGAGAACTGGTACCATGACAGCTGTTCCAGCACGAGTCACATGCTCAAAGAATACAGCTGATGTTGTGGCACTTGAACCTTCAGTAGCACCAGTTTTAGCTGCCTTTGACTTGACAGCTAATGAGACACATAAATGTGGAAATGTCAGACAATCACAACATTTTACCTTTAGGATCTCCTGGCTTGCCTGTATGAAGGGGCCAGTTGAGCTGAACAAGGGTGGCCAGATCCACCCTCTCCAATGCAAACATAAACAGCTTTCAATGAACAGGCACCAGCTGCTTCACAAGTGTGTTGTTAGGACTTCTGTTGAAACATTCAAATCTAATTTGGATGGAGCACACAAAAACTCATATATAAAGCTCAAATATATCAATCAATATCAATGTATATCAATTCCCTCATTTCAAACAAAAACTGCAAACTCTGTGTGTGTGTGTGTGTGTGTGTGTGTGTGTGTGTGTGTGTGGGTGAGTGAGTGGGTGGTGGTGGGGGGGCTATTGAGCACCTGCAATCGTAAAATGTCTGTGTGCGGCCCTGTGTGGTGTGGCACCAAAATGGGAGAGTCCTCAGAGTTCCTCTTACAGGACTGCATCAGGAACAGTTGGCGACACAGTGGAAAGCCGCGATTTCGCAGACCTGCACCGTCCACATGAGGGGGCGAACGTTCGTCCTCAGAGCTGTTGCTGCTGATATTTACCTGCTTCTTTCTTCCATAGCGGAGCTCCTCGGCAGCCCGAGTTTCGCGGCTCAGTCAGCCAAAAGGAGGCTTGCAGCCCGCAGGACGCTTCGTCGTGTGTTTGTTTGCCTGCGCTCGAAGAACCGGAGCACCGCGGTCGGAGCGTCGCTGAGACTTCGTCCAAAACCAGGAAGACTGCGGTCATTGGAGACAGGCTCGTGGTGCCTCCGCCACCTACACGGGCGAAACCGCCGATGTGGAAGTGAAATCCGCATTCATTTTGCTTTCGGTGCTGCTTTGTTTCCGTGAGAAGCGGGTCTTCGTGCCGTCGCGCTCGTGGTGATAGCGGAGCGGCTCCTCGTGTCCTCCGCGCCCTTCCTCTTCATCCAGCTGTGAAATGCGGGCGGCTCCATGCAGCGGTGTGAATGGAATCCCGCGTCTGCCGCGGGGAGCCTGAATCCTCAGCCTACAGTAACAACCCACTCAGACTGCGTACGCGACAAGCGAGCCATCACGTGCACACAGCACACGTCCATCCGTAATATCAAAATAAAAGCCTCCAAACCAATCGTAATTAAGGTGACTAAAGAGTAAACCGGAAATACTGCTGATTTAGGTAATTCGATTTCGTGTCATTCTGTCTCTCCCTTTCCCTTTGTGTGTGTGTGGGGGGGGGGGCGCTGAACAACCATTTTTTTCTTGTCATGGGCAATTTTAACTTGTCTTGGACAAGCAAATAAGTGGCACTTCAGGCCCTGCCATGTCATTCGAATGTGGTATGCATACAATTGATGCCAATACATTAATATTATGTTACACAAGTAAAAGTACAATGTGTAAATAGAATTTATATTGTGTTTTAAAAGCTTACTGCAATTCCATTGATCGGCTGGATAGTTTTACAAATCCTTTGGATGAACTCACTCTTATCTGAAGCCAAAATCTTCATATTGAAGAATGAAACTCATCATAACTGTTTGATCGGATGTTAAAAGTTGACGCTGTCAATGACACTGTAAAAGCTCACATGCTCTTTCCAAACCAAAGCAAGAAAATTCAGCTTTACTATCTGCTGATGCAGAGCAGTCCTGCAGAACTTTGATTATTCACCATTGTCCTTATCAAATGAATAAGTAAACATTTCAAAAGAAAAAAACTAAAAATAGGTAAAGCCTTAGGTTTTAAGAAGTATTTAAAGAGTGCATGCTTTTTAAGTTTTTCAAGAAGCTGATTACATTGTTTTGGAGAAAAACAATGCCAAATCTGAGCAGCAAAGCATTAAACAGGGAAAAGCCAAATGTGCCGTCTATGAATATTTTTTGTTTCCTGAGTTGCACAATTTTTTTTATTAACACGTGTCCAAACCTTTATTTTGGAAGCACAAAAACATTGCAGGCCACATGAACAGAGTGGACAAAGTTAAACCTTTCCTGGGATATCACCCATTTATGAGCAGAGGCTGAAATTGCATCACAAATGGGACGCGGCCTGAAGCAAAGGAAGAGCTGTTTTTAGGGTAAGTGTGAAAGCTTGTAGTGGGCGGTTGGAATCCCCAATCACAGATCTGAAAATGCAAAACCAAACCATATTTTCAGAGAATTATTGTGTGAGTTCAGCAGGATTACACACTGGATATGTTACACAAACACATGGAGTTGATGGTTTTCTTAAAGGAAGTACAACAAGGTAAACTCAGGGATGTATCTTTTTTATTAAGAAAGAGGTGTGCGTATATTCAGCAGAGGGAAGGAAACCTGATGGTTGCCAAATTTTCAGACATTTATTCTCCAGGATCTTTCATTTGACTTCACAGAAGGAGCATATATCCATTTGCACATGCAGTAGCTAACCATAATTAAGGCCTTGCAAAGGAAAAATAACAAACATGTGTTTATCATTGATCATATGAGGATGGCGATCGATCTTGAAGTTGAGCTTCATGGCAAAATGCCCGCCACACTCAGACGGATTTTGGGGTACCTGAAGGACTTGAATGATTTGGCCTTCTGTCCTCAGTAAGTCTTAGCATTCACACTATAACTGGATCCAGAGTGGATAACTCGTGAAATACATTCACAGCATTTCTATTTGTACAGTGAAGCAGAGACACCATTGCCTCCAACACTGGAACCTGCATAGTCAGGCTTCAGGTTAGTTGGCGCTTCTGGTTTGTGGATAGAAACACTTTTTGATGCAATGCTGTTTCCAACACACTGTTCAAAAAAACATGCGTTTTTCTTCTAAGGGTTAACTGTGTGTGTACAATATATTTCAGGAAACTCTGTGCCTCATGTTGAACACGTCAACAAACCTGTCAAATCGATTAAAATGTTTGTTGTCGTTTTTGTTGTTATTTGAGATCAGTTAAATTGAAAGAGTCAAGTCTTTGTCATACTTTGCCGACAGTGGATATATTAATCTATACCTTCCTGTTTTAAGACTACTTCACAACACACAGGTTATGCACTACCAAAACATTTTTTTCCCGTTCTTTTGGAGTGCTGTCAACCGTTGAAACAATGTATCAGTAGATACTGTGCATATGATGGCTGGCTGGGTGATGAAAGTGAGCTCAAACATTCTATTTTGTGGACAGCCAAGTGTCTTCTGCCTGTTTTTTCCCCAAAAGGTGCGTTCACCTGAGCTCTGAGACTGAGGTCTATTCCACTTGCAATACTGCTTGCCTCACACAGCGCAGTGTGAGTGAGATTGACGCAATAAGACTATTTTGCTCATCAGCTGAAATAAATTTAAAACCAGTCGTGTGAAAACACTTCTTGCAGATTCCAAGAAAGACAATTCAGTTCACAAGTCAGGATTGTCATTCAAACAGCACTTACTCTGCCTTACTTAGATCACCTTCATGGCTTGGCTCTGCCTCAGCATGAGTGGAGTTGTCACAACATGATTTGCAGCTCATGCACTGTCCTATGTGACAGACTGTAAATTACTGCTATGGAGGACAAGAGGCACTGATTTCCACCCTGCTCTGGTTTGTGCCAGGTGGCGACACAGAAATCAACACCACAGTGTAATTCCCACTCATTCCATCGTGATCATTTCGCCTTGTTACCAGAGATGAGAAAAGCTTGCAGGTTTAATTTTGTGAAGGAAGCTTGGTCACCTTTGCATTGTTGACATTACTCACTCGTCAATTAACAACCTGTACACTGTCCACCTAAAGTATTTAGCCTGACAAAGTCCCCTTGGAACCGTCCTACAAAAATAATTTGGTACATGATACCATGAAAGCACTCTGAAACTGGGTTGAGTCGGGCCAAGTAATTTGTGGGAAAAAGGCCAATTGATAAATGTGAAGAAGGACTTCAACACAATCAGCACAAATGAACAAAAGGACACCAGTGGAACATTAAATGACTACATTTGAGGTGTATTTCTGGTCAAACACAGAGGACAGAGATTTTTGGGTTACACATAGGCCAACAACTGAGGGGCAATGATCACAATTCATCAACTCTGACAGAGCTTACTTTATGTGTGCAATGTGCATCAATATCAGATGTCCTGATTTGTGTCAATGCATCAACCTGCATCCAAACCTTCAACAGGTCACAATCCACTAAAGTAAATAAATAATTTGAGCAAACACACTTCCGCCTCCCATTAAGAGGCTTTTAACTGTTTGGCAGCGGTCGTCTTGGGTGGGATGACCTCCACCTTGAAAGGGATAAAGAACTCCACCAGAGCTTCGGTGTCCTTCAGTTCCAAAGAAAACTCCTGTGCGATCCTCTCTGGCGTCCATGTCTGGGGCCGGTGCTGGTGGCTGCCCAGCGCCTTCAGTGCCTCCGCAATGGTCAGTTTACCTTTGGTGACTTCTGTCAGCTCCTCCAAGCCATACAGGTTGCCAGGGAAATTATACCTGAGGGGCCGCTGCGCTGCATGTGTTGATGTGGTCACTTCCTTCGACTGGGAAGAAAACAACAAATCAGTTTGAGATACCAATAAAACAACTTTCAGCAGACATTGAGAGATGTGATTATTTGGCCACACTAACTGATATATATCAGCAAAACAAAGCTCACTTCCTACTGTGTGGGTGGCTCTTTTGAAGCAGAAAGCCAAATACAGACATCACTAGTAGAGCCCGACCCGACACACGCTCAGAGTCACAGACAGCGGAGAGAAACAGGAGGGAGAAACTTGAAGTTTACTGATGGTAGCTTTGCAAAACTATATTACTCTACACTCTAATGCTCCATGACGACAAACAACCTCATAGAAACACACTGTTGGGACGCATTAAGGAGAACAGGCCAGTTTTATATGCACTAATTTTAGCAAAGGTGTTCGAGTTTTTACTCTGTATAAGCTGCCTCTTTGTGAAATAAACAAAGATATATGCAACTGTTAACTTCCATCTCCACTATAAGCTAATGTAAGATTGTTAAACAGCACTTAAACGCTCTGTAAGTTCCCTGTTTGTGAAATACACAAGACATACGATTTTTGAAGGAATATAAGATTATTATATTGTGTCCCACTATGCTTCATACTGCGACGCAGGTTTTACTGGAGCTCATAAATTCACCAGTTAACTCTTTCATTCAACTAATCTTTGAAAGGCTCCAACTAATGTATTCAGTTGTAAACGTCTGAGGAAGTTTTAACAGCTGCAACACTGGTACTTAAATGTTGGGGAAAATCTTGACTGTGACACACCTGGAACGAAAGTTCAGATGCGCGGAATTAATTTGTGAACTCCAGACTGTTTCCCTTGCCTGTTCTTTCTTGTTGGGGATCCTAAGGATGGACGAATGGACGGACAGTCAATAAAATGAGAGCTGAGATTGTGGACTCAAATTTAGCAGT
>JASSRZ010000020.1:13625665-13640443 GCA_032164315.1 Malacoctenus gilli
CCACTCAAGTGATTAATGATGACAGATTGGAAGTAGTTTCTTCTTTGCTTCATTCATCATCATTATGTGTCAGGCATGTATGGGCTAATACAAAGTCAAATACGACACCACAGTTGTTGGACTAAAGTCAAACAATTTTAAATATACTGTGATGCAACCTGCTTGTGGAAGATGTCCTTCTTTGCTCATTCGGTGCTTTGGTCCTGCTCTTCTCTGAAACAGTGTTGGGCTCATGGTTTTTGATATTTTGTCAAAGATGTTTTTAGCAGGGTTGGCAACCGTCCCACAATATACAGAATCATTGCCAAATTAAGGATGATTCTGTGTTTTACAGGATGGGTAGCAAGCCGAGCTGCAGGTAATTCTCCATCCAAATTGTCTCATACAGGTCTTTGAAGTACCGCTACATCCAGTCTGTGTTTCACAACATAAAGTGGACTTTGTTCCTTTCTTGTGCTTTTAGCAAGATGCAGAACGCTTCTGTGTCGGGAGTGACTTCTGCTCCCACTGACACACAGAGCAAGGTTTTAATTGTGTTTAAGAAAATTATGTACATATATATATATGTTTGTTTCCCACTGTAAATATTTTAGGTGATAATTTGTGTGTTTGGTCATTTTTCGATGAAAAATATTTTGTTTTTATACAATTCTTTTTCTCTCCTAGAAAAACATTCCTCGAGATGCTTGTAAAATTGTGTTAATAACTATGTCAAAGTCTCATAAATAAAGTGTGCTGGTGGAAAGAAGAGTCCCCTGAGTTAAGCAGGGGCAAATGCTGACCACTGATCATAACAGGCCAGCCGGAAGTGCTCACCTGCCGGTAAATGCATGATCCTTGGACAGCAATGGGGATTGTTTTGGGACTCTGGAGAACTGGAGCTGAGCTTTGCAAAGGGGGAGTGCTGTGCTTGAATGTCCCTGTTGGACTCTGTGGCACACTTTCTCTCTTTACTTTTCCGCCAGACACCATCACCATGAGGCAAAACATCGTACAATGCACCAGCACCTCCTGAAAATATTAGGCACACTTCAGTACCAAACACCTTTCTGATGACTATATTTTTGATGATGTGCGAAAATCACATCTTCTAGTTAAACTTCTTCAAAGAGACTGATCTGATAACTGAAAAGATGTTTCTGCCGTTGGGGTACAATTCATTTGAAAGTGCAAAAAGGTGCTGTGCTTTCTTGAGTTCTGTTTGGACTGCTGAAGCAGCTTTATTAATGCCTCCCAAATACTTGATTCTGCAGCAGATATACATGCAAACACACACAGAGAATGTGTTGCAATGTTTAAAGTTTTGTTTGTTAACAGACGGGCTGTGTCAGCGAGTCTTTCGCATTGTGGAGTGTGTACCACAGATACACTTGCACACTTTGGAGGTTTGTTCATATTGTCAAGGGCAAAGCCAGTGAAACTCCTTCATAGCTACTTATGTGACTGTGACCATGCAACAGCCACAGTGGAATCACTGCTCTTATGGTGCTTTTAATTTCTTTTGTTTATTAGTGAATTTCTTTGAGTTTGATTTTGATTACTTTCTTTTTATGAAGCCTTTAAAAGGCTGCTCGTTTTAACGGCACTGCAGAGAATCAGTGAGCTGTACAGAAGGAATCAAAATTTGCCTCCTGCCAGCACATGCTCAGTGTCACAGTAGCCTTTAGGTATGCCTCTGCTAACACAAAGGGTATGTGGTGGCAGCAGGCCAGAGCTGGGGTGGGGGTGGAATGGGGGCGGGGGGGTCAGGCAGCTAAAATGAAACAGCTGTTTTCAGTGAACTCACCTCAAACTTTCCCTTTTTTTCCAGTGGCTCCACTTGGGCCTCGTTAGACGTGGCAGCATCGCTCTTTGGAACACCCTCTCCTTCCATCTCCTCCACTATCATGACTGTCTCCCACTTTCCAAAGCTGCTGGCAGGGAACATGTCTGACCTCATGCTGTCTCCGAAGTACACGACCTGCAGGGCAAAAGAGGAAGAAAAAAAAGAGTGACTGTCGAAACAGTTTGCTTCGAGCTTCCACGTTCTACAATTCCTCCTGTAGAGAGTTGCTGAGAAAACACTGGCATGTGCCTTCTGGCTTTTCTCCCACCGGGTTACCTCAACAGATTTCACCAATCTGTAAAAGTCATGAAAATCTCCCTGACCCTCAGAATTCTTGAAAATGAGTCAGGGCAGGCTCCCTTATCCTGAGAGCAACTGCTGCTCAAAGCTCTCAAGGTCATTTCAACAAGTGTTCAATTTCAAATCAAACCTTCACAGGGAAGAAATGCAGCGAGGAGTCTAAAATGCTGGTTTCTAATGGGACGACACACAGGTATGCTGACACAGTGAGCTCCCGAAAAGGACTTTACAGTAGGAAATGACAGTATGTTCTACAGTAAGAAGGAAAGGCAAAAAGCAATGATCAACCGTGTCAGTACTATAACCTGGATGGAATATTGATTGTTTCAGACAAGGAAACTCAATCATTGCTTTGACAGCAACATCTATCGCTGCTGCATTCATTTGTCGTTATCTTCCTGTCGTTGCAGACAACAAATTTCCCCAAAGGCGATTAGAGGATAAACACTTGTTTTTAACAGTGTATTGTCATCAAGCTCTGCAGAAGCCTGATAACAACCCATCAATTTGATTCAGGAGTTTTGGAGAAGGTAGACATGCTCCCCTCCTTCATTTAGCACACACTAAAAGTTGACCCCCCCCCCCAAAAAAAATCAAAACTGCATGCAGTTATTGTGGAGACATCAAAACAATGAAAGAAGATGCAGAAAACATATTTTTCACCCTAGTGTAAACATTTTCCGAGTGAATGTTGAAAGACTCAATAAGACATATCGTCTGTCCAGTCATTTCAGAGCTGCTGGAGGAACTCTTGGATTTGGATTTGGAGACGACCGACTTCAGTCCCTTTGGGACAGTTCTTGGTCTTGAACTGTAGGTGGCCTCCTCGGGCGATGCAGCTGTATTTGAAGGTTTTATTGTGAGGGCCATAAAAAACACCTCACGAACACAGGGTCACATTTGTCAGGGTCACTGACCACTCGAGTCTACCAGAGAACAAGTGGAAGTTGTATCGACAAATTTTCATGAAATTCTCTAACACATTATTCATTTGAACTTACAACTGCGGTACTTTCATTCAGCATTGAGTTGTTACATAGATAAGGATATTTGCTTTTCCACAAAGCAAAAAAATACATGTTTAAATTTTGGCTTGCAGGCTAAATACAGCAAAATACAGCAAATAGACCACAACTAGCACGTAACACTCTTCCTTTGTTATATTAACTGAAAAATTAAGGTGCTATTAAAGTTCCTGAAATGCTTCACAAAGAAAAGTGTTGTGTATAATAGGTATAACATCTTGATCCCCTCAACTTCTAATGAATGGAAAGCTCCATTTGTGTTCTTGAATTATGTTGAACTATGATCAAGAACATGTTGAAAAATTTATGAATTGTATGTGTAACCCCCCAAAAATCTAATGTATAGTTCAACTACACTACACACTACTGTAAAAAATGAGAAGACTATCCCAAATGAAATTCTTCGCATGTTGCCTTTTAGGTGTAACCATACAGTTTTCAAGTGAAAGCTGCACCTGAATCATGTGAGCCTATTCTTGGTCTTAGAGTCAGCAATGGCCCTAGCAATGAGAACTAACTAAATAAAACATCCCTCCAGGAGTCAAAAGTCCATAAAGAGGATGTGAAGCATTCCAGTAGCTGGCCCTTGTCCCTCCCCCGCTCACAGGACTGTGCTCTGTCTCAGGCGAGGCCTTTCCAAATATAAACAAACACACACACAGCTAATGGGGGCTGCTGCAGGCGCCACATATCCAGCAGACATTTCTCAGAACTGGCCATATCTAGTCATTGAACCCCTCAAGAAAACATTCGCCCCTTCAGTGCTCAGCAGTTGTGCTGCAAGCTCCTTTGTGCTTTTTTTGTTGACATGACAAGCATGTACTTTGGAAGGAGACAAGAATTATCTTGTGTTTAAAAGTCCTCAAACGACTGAGCCAACGGAGAGTCAAGTAAGGCCACCCAACCTGAAAATTGAAATAATGGCTTTTGTTCTAAATCTCAGGGGACAATGGCAAACTGTCACAATCTTGGGCAGACACTGTGTAAACACACATGAACAAAAGGCCACTGTAGTCCAACACAGACGGACTAACTTCTGACAATGTTATCAATTAGAATACCCAAGATCTTCTGAGAACTGACCATCTCTGTGTTCCTACGATCCAGAGTCACCACAGCAGAGATCACTTAGTGTCTAATCGGAGATTTTCTTGAAATCATAAGTCTTATATAAGCATTCAGGGCAAGCTTCGGCTGAAGTAAATCATCCTGAAAAACATCCAAAACAAATTGTATGCCAGGTCGAGAGAAGATGCAAAACAATAAATGACTGTGTCATCAGCATTAAAATCCAAAAAATTAAAAATTGTATCAGCCACATTTTGACCCTGGTTGCTTGTATACAGAGAAAATAAAAAGTCACCTAAATAGATGCTTAGATGCTTGAAAACATGGACCACAGCATCTTGTGCACTGAGATCTGTCACAAGGATCATCTCAGACCCAAACAACTGCTTGCTCTGACAGTCCTGAGTTTAAAGCCATTGCTTTAAAACACCATGGTCAACTGTATTTAATGCTTTGGAGAAATCTATAAAAAGTGATGTACAGTTCTGCTTCTTATGAAACGTAACCAAAATGTCATTGGGATCTTCTCTGCAGCTGTAAGGGTAGCCTACAGTGTTTTTACACAAAGCCTGGCTGATATGTTGATAAAATTCTGTTGTTTGATAGGAACTCTTCCATTCGTGAAGATAGGACTAAAGTACATTTTCACTTAATGAGAACAAGACTGGATTCAACTGGGAGACTGAAAACACATGCTCACAGCTTCACTCCAATAAACACAGGCCAGTTTCAGGAAATAAAGTTTTAAAAAGGTCAGACCCTGGTTCTCTTGTATTCATACAGACGCAAAGTCAAAAGTGTGTCATTGTGCATTGATGCATAAGAGCAAGGTCTTCCAGACATAGAATAAACAGTATCAAACGAAGTGCCCAAAGAGATAAAATGCTAGTTAAAACAGCTCAAGATCTCAGCTTTGTCACTAATAATAGAGTTCCTCATAACACTGGTTGAAAGAATATTTAGTGTTTTACTGACAGAAAGTTACCCTATTGGCTCACCACAACTTCTGGGATCATTTAGATTTTCAGTGGTGACAGAGAAGTAACATTCTGGTTCCTGTTCTTTGACTTCCAGTTGTTCCATCCTTTTAGTAGCTTGTGATGCTTTGCATTTCTCTTCTCTGGTTTTGACCTCCACCCACCCTTCCACAGGCCACACCAGCTCCAATTTTGTGAAGCCTTTGGTAAGGTTTTGATCATGAGTATAGACTTAAAATCAGCTTCCCCACTGGCATACAATTGAGTTCTGTTAGAACCCCTGACACAACTATGTTTGTGATGTAGAACTGTGTTATATGTTAAAACCTCCTCCTGGACTCAAAAGAAACCGTCAGGACTGCTAAAGGCTTCTTGACTCTGGTATCTGCAAAGTCTTTAGATTCTATTGTACGCCTCCTGGTCCAACCCTCTCAGTCACTGTGCAATGGTGACAGCTGTCCTTTTCCTTTTTACAGTGCTACAGTACGTGTTATATGATCAGTGTCTTGGCTCCTCCATAATATCCTCCTCATAAGTGTTGCCCCTTGTGTAGTGTATAATTTGTGCACCCTGTGAGTAAATCAAACAAAGGTTTATGAAGTGAGACACACTGTCATTAGGGTTGCAAAGTTATTTTGAGACTGCTACTTCACCTTTGAGACTGCTACTTCACTTATTTGAAACATAAAACACGGATGGTGAACCAAGGAAAATAAGCTGCTTTTTTGCCAACTTACCTTCAGACCAGGGTGAAACTGAGAAGGTTTCTCTCCTGGGTCAACAAGAAACACTGCTACTTTACCAACCACTTGATAGTTTGGGATCGAGCTCACTGCCTCTCGCACTTGATGGGTAACTAGCCACTGTGTGTTTTAGCAAGAATGTTTTGGGAGGAATAGCAGAAGAGCTGCTGTCATAATTTATAGATAAGCTGATTTGTAGGATGTGATCTGGTGAAAGACCTGACTGGTGAAACATGACAACATGCTTTTGGGACTGAAGAAATGCACATTGATGGTCAAAAACAATCACACTATGTCAGGAGTTGTGGGGCAGAGAATCAAAATGCAGAAGTGAATGCAGTAGTGTTAAATTTGGAGGCGCTCCAACAAAGGATAGTTGTAACAAAAACCAGACCAAACTGAGTCAATAAACAAAAGATGAAAAACCTCCAAAACTGGTGAAATACAGCACAAAGTATTTAAAGGATTCAAGGTAACAAGACGCGGGAAGATATAGCAATCCAACAAAAGACAAGGGAAGATGCGCACTACTTAAACACCCACTTCTAGTAAGGGAGCAGAAAGAGTCAATCATTCACTAAATGGAAAAGGAAGGGCAAGATACCCGCCAAGACAAGAGAATAAGAAAAGACAGAGCAACACAGCGGATTTAGTAGGGCCTCTCGTGGGTATGAATCTGGTCTTCTGGTATCGTCTTCACTGGTCAACTTTTAATTTATTCTCAACACTGAAAACATGAATCCACACTTACAAAGAAACTATGAAGTGACACACGCTGTATAAGAGCTGAAACTATTAAAAACACTACCAGAGGCTCTTCCCTGTCAGTTTGGGTGAACCCGATGACATTGAAACTATTTTTTTTGGCTGGTTGCGTTCATTCTAAATTCCTTGCAGAGAGATTTGCCATCTGACACAAAGAGTCGATAAATTGGCCACTGATTATGATGACCAGCGTGATTATCATCTAAAAAGTCCAAGATGAGTTCTCATGACCTCAAAGCAGCTGGGATCACAGTCACCACAAACGCAATTGGTAACACACTACTGTGTAATGGTTAATATCCTGTAGTGCCCATAAGGTCCCCCAGCTTAAGAAGGCACATGTCCAGGCCCATCTAAAGTCTGCCAATCAACACCTGAATGATTCAGAGATTGACCGGGAGAAGGTGATGTGGTGAGATGAGACCAAAAATGAGCTCTTCGAACTCAGTTTGACTCACTGTGTTCAGGGAAAGAAGAATGCAGAATTTGACCCCAAGAACGCCATCCCCACCATTGAGCATGGAGGTGGAAGGATTATGCTTTGGGGGTGTTTCTCTGCAAAGGATCTGCAAGGAGGAGTGGTCCAAAATTCCTCCTGAAATGTGTACAAACCTTGTAATCAATAATAGGGAAGTTTGATCTCCAAAATCAGTGAGGGATCAAATAATTATTTCCTCCACTGTATCTCCATGGCACTGTGAAGCATGGTGGAGACCCCATCATGCTGTGGGGCTGCTTCTAAGTATAAAATCCCTGAAGGATTGTTTAAATCAACAAGACATTTAGAAAGTTGAAATTGAACAGTGAAAGCTGCTTAGAAATGTAAAGGTTTCAGGAGGTTAAATCAAAGTCGAGATCCATCATCTACATAACCTACAAAATATACAAAACACACCAGAACATTGTGTTTTCTGCCACAGAAGCCTCAGGACGATGTGCAACGTGGGCCTGTGGGAGCCTCGTCCCTGTCTAGCTCACCACTCAGAAGTGCAGTGAAAGCCAAACCCGGCCCAGGTAAATGAAGCAACAGGCATTTCGAGGGGCCCGAATGACTCCATTTTGGTCCACTGTGTGTGGGTCTGCAGCAGTCCAGCCACACACTCACCTCTACACTTCTACACTCAAATTCAAAATGAAAGCAAATAACTTTCCTTAAACAATCAGCAAGCAGACTGACTTAATTCTAGACATTTTCACAGCAGTTTCAGCTCAGACTGCACTTTAACAACAGATAAACCAGCAATGACTCCTCAGTGTTGAAGTATCCAGAGTCTGAGTGGGTCTGCTCGCGTCCCCAACAAGCCCAGCCATAACCCCATCTGTTTCACAACTGGCCTGAGAGGCAATTGTAATCTTCCCTGAATGCCTCCATTCAGCCCACCTGCCTTAAGTCCTGTGAGGTGAGAGTGGAAAAAGGTGAAAACAGAGAGCCTCCGGTCACCCCGGAGAAGCGCTTAAGGCGGTTATGAGTGCAGGTTGACACTGAATTCCAGGAGAGCTTTCTCCACGTGGTCTGGGGAACAGAAGGGGCATTGAGAACACAGGGGTGGAGGAGGAGGAGCAGAAGGAGGAGCAGAAAGAGGAGGCGGAGGAGAAGAGAAGAGAAGCTGGAGATATCGACGATGATGGCTGCCGCTGACAAACCCTCACTGTCTGGGCCTGAGCTTCACCCACAGATTCTGGAGTTGTTTTGTAGTCAACAGAAAGCAGTTGTCATGGCTACTTGATTTTTTGTTCTGATGACATTTCAGACTGTTATGGTGACAGCTGTCAGACCGTTTGCAGCAACCTGAGGAGTAAATATAGATTTTTCAATCTTAATTTGTTTTAACTAAGGCGATGAACTAACTCAATACTTCTGGCATGGACTGGGTATATTGTGGCGCTTTGCAGGCCATCTTGAGTGCAGTAAGGTACTCCTGTCACGTTCTATTGGATTTTTCATGTCACAAACAGTCACAGTTACTTTTGTTGGATAAAGCAGACCTAAAGCAATGCAGTGATAAAAAAGCTGCTGTGCCAACTTTTTCATAATGAGAGGCACAGAGTGTCAAATATCAATTTATCCGTAAAAAATATAATACATGTAGCACGTGTTCTTTTTTTGTCTTTTAACAGCAAACTAAAAGCTTTTTGTTTCCCATCGATGTCTTCCCTCCATGTAGCATGTGACACAGTGTCATCTTTAATGGTAGTGTAATCTGTCATTATGAGCAGACACAAAGAGAAGCTGGAGTTTTTATAAGCTCATCAGACTGTTGGCACAGTGTCGTAGCAGTGCAGCACCAGTGCCACAACGACTGTTCCTGTGTAATGGCACATTAAAAAGGCAATAGCTCTGTGTGTTAGAAAACACATTAAAAAGAAAAAAAACAAGAACTTGGAGTAGACAAATCTATGCTGAAGCTTATTGAATGGGCAGGTACAGAAACCAGAAAACCAAAAGCCACAAAGAGCTCACGTCAGCCAGCAGCTAACATGTTAACTAATCTGTGGCTGGGTCATGGAGTTGCGAAAGACTTAGAATTGTGCATCATGCAAGGAAAGGAAATCTTTTTTTGCAGTATTTTGACAAGACAGAAAAAATACAGTCAAGTTGGGAAATGAGGGTGTGGAGCTTCTGCATATTCCACTTTCGATGAAGAATCCCTAATCACAAGGAGGGAAGAAATTTCTGCCTTCCACTGCACATTTTTCTCATTAGTAGTGTCTCCTTGGCTTCGTGTGTCACAAACACAATGTACGAATTGATGACATTTCAGCCATATTATTTGTGTGGCCAACCAGGCGACTTTCTGAGTTCTATTGGTGACCTTTAAAAGAAAAAACCCCACTGGCAACATCATTCGGATGCAAAACACCAAAGTGCAAACTCCAAGCTGCAGACAGGAGACAAGAGAGCCACACTACTCTACCACCAGACTGCTAATAAAATGTGAATAACCCTCACCGAACCCACCCTGGCAAATTGCCAGCTACACAAACTCGATGATGATGTCACTCAGCAACTTCTAGTGACTTTCCTTCCAGAGGAGTTTACAAAACTGCATATTATCTTCCCTGCTCTTTTTGTCAATGTCCTGGTCCATGTGTAGCTATTTTATCTCATGGACTAGTAGATAGTCAAGAAGTATCTGGTTGCAGGTGCTACGACCTAATTGAAAAACCTAAAATCCGACCACATTCTAGCCCCAATTGTGTCTCAATGATAAAAGCTCCTTTATCAACAGTAACCAGAACCCCCATTTCTAATGCATCGAGCGTGTAGATCTCACTGCAGCTCTAAATTCAAATGTAGAATAGAATAATAGAATAAAACTTTATTGAAATTTATTTGTTTCTCACAAAGAAGTGAATAATGGCGGATGTGTTACTTCACAAAAAATGGCGTTTAAATATTGTCACGAAATTGGCACGAAAAAAGCCCCATACCATCACAGATGCTGGCTGTTGAACCTTGTGCCCATAACAGTCCGAATGGTCCTTTTCCTCTCTGGTCTTTTTTCCAAAAACAATTTGAAAATGTGGAAATGTCGACTCGTCAGACCAGAGAACACTTTGCATCAGTCCATCTTAGATGAGCTCGGGCCCAGAGAAGCTGGCAGTATTTCTGGGTGTTATTGATAAATGGCTTCTGTTTTGCATAGCAGGGTTTTAAGTTGCACTTAGTAATATAGACATCTTCTTTGTTTATTCAGCGATACTCAAATAGATGTGATGCATGTGAGCTCCTTCACAGCACTGGAATCTTCTCCTACCTTGAACTTCTCTTCATACACTAAATGTTTGGTTTTTTTGACAGTGTTGCTCTGAAGATGCATTTACCAACCTGATTGTTTTGTTTTTTTAGCGTTCAGCAGCCTTTTTTGCTTGCCTCGATATGTTGAGTTCTCCTGCAACTGGGAAAGTTCTGACAACTCTTCTTCAACTTCTTAACTGTCTACTTTAGAAGTACACCGCGATCGATTGGCCACTGAGCTTCAATAATATCACTTAGTAACTATATTTACTGTGGTGATATCCTTCACACATTGATGTCGGTTTTGGAAGTGGTGCCGCTTAAGAGGAGTAGAAGGTCACGGGCATTCAAAGTTATTTTTTCGGCCTTGCCACTTGGGTGCAGTGATTTCTCCAAAATCTCTGAGTCTTCGAATGACATTATGGACCGCAGATGATGAAATCCCTAAATTCCTTACAAACACTGCTTTTATACCCAATCATGGCAACCCATCTGTTCCCAAGTAGCCTGTTGACTTGTGGGATATTCCAAACAGGTGTTTCATGAGCATTCCTCAAAATTCTCAGACTTTTTTCCCACCTGCCCCAGCTCTTTTGGAGCGTGTTGCAGCCATAAAATATTAAATTATTGACTATTTCTAACTTGTTGACTATTTCTAAGTCATTGACTACTAAAAAACAGTACCAGTTTGAACATTAAATGTCTTGTCTTTGCAGTGAATTTAATTGAATTTAAGTTGAACATGATTTGCAAATCATTGTACTCTGTTTTTATTTATGTTTAACACAACATCCCAACTTAATTGGAATTGGGGTTGTATTAAGTTGTTTTCAGATAATAGGATCAAAAGGCAATCATAGCAGTATTGCAAACTCAAAAGCTCATTGGAGGCTTGAGCTTGAAAGTGGATGTAAAGTTCCTGTATTTTGCCAGCTCCATTCAGTACAATTGCGGTGTCGCACTGCCAATTATTACGCCGGGGGGGGGGGGGGGGTCTGCATAGGCATGGCTGTCTGCTGACACTGCTGCCTCAATGGCCTGGTCCTGACTGAGCAAAGAAAGTGGATACATCATAACAATTTCATTTACTCTTGCTACATCATGAGACCACAGAGTTGTTGCTGCTACTAAGCGCCACATGCCGCACCTGAGAACATAAACCATGAACAGGAAATCAGTGAGGTGTACGAATGGGCTGTTTGGTCCCCATGTTATCATTGAACTCACAGCAGGCTGGCACCCAGCCGCCCTTGTCAACAAGTCATGCCAAGAGCCACGTTCCACCTCTTCATCACATCAGTGTGAACCTCCGTGAGCTGATTTATCACCAAGCTCTCATCTCTTTCAGGCTGTGCCAAAAGCTGGACTTGGAGTGGACCTCAAAGCGAGTTTGAGATGCCCTCCAGCAGTTTAGCACACAGCTCCCGAAATGTGATGCATCAGGCTGGCTGGAGCTCAACATACCTTTGGCTCCAGCTTTCCAGTCATGGTCTTCAGCAGGTCGTGGAGGTGCGGCCAGTTGCCCTGAGAGTACCAGCCGGGTTTATCCAGTGATGGCAACCCTTCGCTCTCCTCCACATCATTCACTGACAGGGCAAAAAGGACATTCAGCAAATAAAATCAGGATTGTTTGGCCAAAGGGGCAAATCAGGTCTTTTGTAAACCAGCACAAAACCTAAATGCACATTTCCACAAAACGATATTGTAAAAAAAATGAGACTGAAAAAAATGTACTGTAAAATTAAATAAAAATTATTCAGTGATAAAGGACTGATTGTCTTATTCTTTCTATCTTGACAAAAAGGAAAACAATGAGTAGTGGTCGTTATTTTGGAACAATTACAGTACTCCTGTAAGTAACCAGACTAAAAAGAAGCAGAAACACATGAAGTTGTGTTGGTAGAAAATGGGATTTAAGGGGGATTTACCACTTTTGGGTATTTTTAAAGCTGATCATCACAGAGACAATAACAACGGTCAGTTGGTTTAGTTCCATGTTGGTTTTTTTTTTACATCTGGCATCACTTCTTCTCATTTGTTATCTTGTCAGTTGGCAAACAAGCAATTGGCGAAATACTGCAACACCCTGGTGAACTTGTTTACCCAGTTATAATCTTCTCATGAGAGTTTAATGTGTTCGGTTGATTTGATTTGAAAAATGGTGTCGTTTGTAATCCCTCATCTGGTGCAGTCATCAGTGTGTCTTTCAGTCATAGATAAATATCTGCCTGAAACAGGCACACCAACCAAGTATGTTCCTGAAGACATCCTGTTCACTAGTCAAACCTCATCCCCACATTGTAGCTGTGAAGGCTAAAAGATTTTCACACTGATGTTGATAGACAAGAGAGTGCCATGAATAGTGGTCCGCTACTCACCCAGAGTCCTGAAGGGCCTCTGCTGGGGAACCAGAGAGAAGAACCCAGGCTTCAGGGCATTTGTGATGATGACATCGAACAGTTCCTCAAAGTCTTTCCTGTGGGGGCAAAAGAAAAAACGACACCAGCCTCTGTGACAGAACACCTGGACACTGTGCACAGGAGGAGAAGCCCTCCTGACCCACTCAGATGCAGGTAAACACATAGTAAGGGTCAGTGAGACTGAACAGTGTGCGCAGATGAAGAACATAAACAGTATTGAGGCACCACTGTGGAGGGAACACTTAGATGAATAGAGTAAACACTCAGTCAAGGAAGCAAACTGTCAGACTCATAGTCCTCCAATGAAACTGAGCACCTGACAGTAAGATGTTGTCTCCACGAACACCTACCAGAATATGTTGTGGATTAACAAGATTACGAATAAGCAAGAAGCAAAAGAAAACTTCCAAAGAGGAAGGACTACCCCTTGAGAAAGTACTGCATGTAAAGCAATCAGTGTGATGTGTGACAGCTTGGATACTGAAAAAGAATTGGAAGATGTTTGTAAAGGATTCAGTGATGACTCGGAGAGGGGCTGTAATTTGTTATGCAGTCCCTAAAATAAGGCTCCACCGCTTGTTGCAATGCAGTTTATCTGTAATTGGACTTCTTTGCAAATTAAAACAGATATCACAAAGTTATGTGGACAGCTCTTCCAAATTTGTTGACGTCCGATCAGTAAGTGAGTGCTTGCTGAACATAAACAGTCTCTAGATAAAACACAGGTGACATCACCATTCAGTATAACTGTAAATTAATTATGGAAAGTTTGATAGTTTTTGTTCCTTTTAACGACGCCTGCCAGCTTTGCCATATTTCTGGTGCTGGGCCTTTGACAAAACAACAAATCATGTTGTCAATAAGAACATTTACAATGAAGGTCAGTTAGCGTTGTAATTTTTTCGAGGTCTTTTTGTGTCAGGCAGTGGACATGATCTGATTCCATCATAGCTATGGCTTTCTTTACAACAGCAGTTTCCACAGCAGTTCTACACGACTGCTACTTGTTTAATTCAGCCTTCAGGACTGGTGTTCAGCTGGACAATTTTCCACTCCCTCCTGAACTTTAATGGGATTTTTAGGCATATAGCTTGAATCAGCTTTTTGAGCTCTCACTATGTTGAAACAGTGCAATCTATGCAGGCGAATCAATGTCATGACATTAAACTGCTTCAATACCGTCTGGTGAAGAATGGTTAGTAATCTAAAAAAAAATAAATATTGGGCACAAAATTATTGTTGGAAAAGATTTTTATGAATAGATTTTTGAAAATGAACACCTTGTGTCTGTGATGTAATCTGATCTGAATTAATTAGGGAAAAAATTAAGGCTCACACTTGAAACAATCTTTTTGATGGTGTAAAGTAGGAGAGTCAAACTTATTTTAGTTCAGGCGCCACATGTACCAACATCTGATTACAAGTGTGCTCAACCAAACAAATCATACCATGACAAACAGACTTAACATTGCGGATAATAAACTGTTATCAAGTTCATGCTGTTGGCCATAAAAGTGGTGCTGGAGGAGTGGCATCACTGGCTGGAGGGGGCCATCTACCCAATTACTATTTGGACAGACTAAAGAAACTTGTAATATTTCCACTCCACCAAAAGACTCAATTCTCACCAGGACCGATGGAGTCAAATCGAGTCGAGTCAAGTCAAGTCGAGTCTATTTATATAGCGCAATTCGTACATGAAGCAATTCAAAGTGTTTTACAGAGAAGGCAGTTAAAATCAAATTCAAAAGCGAAAATAACATCGTAAAATTGTAAAAATTTTACAGCGATTCTGTTTTAAGACAACCTGCAGTTAAATGTCTTGAAAAGCCAGTGTATATAAAATAGTTTTGAGGCCTGATTTAAAAGAAGTGACTGAGTCTGCAGTCCTGAGATGATCTGGAATTTGGTTCCAA
>JASSRZ010000020.1:13640543-13659583 GCA_032164315.1 Malacoctenus gilli
CACACACACACACACACACACACACACACACACACACACACACACACACACACACACACACACACACCTGCATTAATTAGCATCTTTGCCCGCGTCCTCTTCTTGCTCCAGTCGACACCAAGCAGACTGGTGACACCTTGTATCTGCGAGCTGTGCTGCGGATTGGAGCGTCACGGCCACGCTTCTGTTATGTATTTGTGGACGCGTGCGAGCAGCGGGCACTCACCCTGGAGGTCTCCTTCAGATGGTAGCGGCACAGCGTGTGGTCCAGGTCGAAGCCGATCACGTCGCAGTCGGACAGGCTAAAATACTCGCTCATGGTAACAGTCGCCGGGAAGGAGAGCGTGCGGGAGAAAGCGCTCTGGAGCACCAACTCGTGCACGGCCGCACCGTGCTCCGAATGTGTCAATGTCAATGCCTGACGGACCGTTGAGGGGGCACGCACGGGGGTCCGCAGCCGACAGAGCCTCTGCTAACGACAACGAGGGAGGCGATTCAGCCGCCGACTTAGTCTCGCCTGTGAGGCTGCTCGCTCAGCGCGCTCTAACGTGCTTCTACGAAGACTAAAAAAGAAACTCCCGCAAGCCTGAGGAAGGTAGCAGAGAGGCTCTTGCCACAATGTGCACAGCTTCCGGGTGTTGAGCCGTAACACGTCGAGCAGAGGCGCAAGCTGCAATCCGTCACATCTGCAGTTCAATAGGGGCGGCGCAAAGCGGCGGAGCTCAAATCAGCCGCTGGGCCCCGTTTGTTTGGCGGCGATGGAAAGTCAGTTTATAGGTTTAATCGCCCCCATTACCCAAACACTGAATCCGAGGTGGGATGAAGACAGCTGCATCTCCACTTGGTTATATCTTGCATGCAACAAGTGTTGCTTGTGGTGGTGAGTGAATGCATGCTGGGTGGAACAGAGAGCCTGTTACAGGGGGCAAGTCTCTGCTCCCCAGCATGCATTCATTCTGCAGTTGGCATTGGCACTGTGAATATGACATCACCCACCTGCCCCTGACGCACTACTTTGAGGGCAGTTGTCAGATAGAAAGGCAGTATTCACCTTGGCCAGACTCCTGTCAGGAGGCGGAGTCCAAGCAGGCTGAATTATGATTAGATGGTGAAGTGCAACAAAGTGAAGACTGCAGAAACTTGAGCTTCAGTAAAAACAAAGCAGCCTTTTTGGAGCGGGCAGGAGTGGCTCCACCCTTATCTTGTCACGTGCAGAATAACAAGACCAAATAGAGACTCGCACAATTACTGATTTCTATCAGGGGGTGCACAACATCAGGGAGACGGGTGTCTGAGTCCCTTTTTGGAAAAACGGGATTACCCCCCCCCCCAACATTTCCATTTTGATTATGTTCACACTCATTTTTAAAATAAGATAAGATGTTCTTTTATTCATTTCACAACAGAGAAATTCTCATCGTTGTCAGCAGCCTTACTGATACAGTCGTACAAGACAGGAAACATGTACATGTAGGAAGTGATGGGAGGGGGGCTTCCACTAGATTTCAGGTGTCTGCAGTTTTCACAGTTCTCTGACTTTCCTGAAACAAGGCATGAAGAGCTTCAGTGGATAAAAATAAGCAGAAACAATCACACACACACATCTGGTGACATTGGAAAAATGGGTTCTCTCTGCCATCTTTTGTCACATGGTGTCTTCTTCATGTAACTCAAACTGCATCCGAATTTGCAAAATTAAACATATAAGCGGTTTGCGCCTGAAGCAGGCTCAATGATGATTGGCCAGTAAACCAGCGACTACTGAGGTTGAGTGTAATCTATGCTAACCTAATGCTAATTTGATCACACCCGCTCAAGTAAGTTGAATTTTAACGTACGATGTAAGAAATGTTTCATCAGTTCTGTAAATAACAGAGGTGTAAAAAGTAGTTAATAGCTATACTTGAGTAAAAGTAAAGATGCTTTGCTTGAAATCTACTTTGGTAAAAGTCATCCATAAAATAATCACTTGTGTAAAAGTCTTGAAGAACCTCATATGAAATGGTCCAAAGTGTCAAATAAAAGTACAAAGACACAAAATAGCAAGAATTTTTTTTTCTTTTACAGGTTTTGTTTGTATTTCTTTCATTTTCTTAATCCTCCTTTCCTTAATTAAAGTCTGAACATTTGCTGTTCATCTTCAGCAGAATTTGGTTTTCAAAATAGTGAGTATTTAGCCTTGCTTTTCATGGGCTGAAGACAAGCCCTGTAATGCTAAAAACTCAATTTCTTTTACTGTCTCGAGGTCTGATGAGTCACTAATCAAAGTGTATCTGGTGTATGAGTCACTTGAGTCACTTGAGTCAGTGAAGTCATATGCACATGCGCAGTTTGTGCATACAACCTCTATTGCCGCCTGTTCCTCGGAGATCAATGCTTTGAAACTGGAAATAGTGCTCAATTTCATCTAGAATAAAAAGAGAAAAATCTGAAAACTTCAAAAGTGGAAAGATTGTTTTTTCTGTCAAATTCAAACATAAGAAAGTCAAATCATGCAATGTGTAATCTTTGCATGCATGTAACATTTCAATCAATGAAGTGTTAAACAACCCCAAAAAGTAGTGAGGAATTCATTAGAATTGAGGTTTAACTTTAAAATAGACAGCGCCGTTGCCTAAACATGTTTTATTTGTAAAAGTCTCCCCTCCCCCCCCGGGGGGGGGGGGGGAGACTCTGAATAGTAAATGATAGTGAAACTGGATAAATATTTTGAATTTTGACCACTGACTACCTTTGCTGAAAAAACCTATTCTGCCATCCCAACTAGAGCTGAGCAGCCAACTTTTAGCTCAGATAGTATACGGGAGTTGAGTCCACTACAGCAGAAATAGGGGGGACTCAAGTGACTCGAGAGGACGTGATGTCGTGAGTCAGGAACCTGGTTAATGATAAGTCAGGAACTGGGTGAACGATGAAGACAGGACTCGTGAGTCAGGAACAACTCGGAGAGGGGAAGCGCTCACATCAGATGAACCAGCAGCCACCATGAAAAAACAAAAATGAAACTTTTATTTTTTTCTTAACAACACATAGTCCCCTGCTGCTTTTGATTTAATTTCAGACCAGTAAAACCACTGATTTTAAACAGGAAAAGAATTTATTTTATTGTGGAAAAAAATAGTGACAGATTAAAAGTTCTTAATTAAGAAATGATTATTTCTATCTATAAAACTTAATCGTGATCAAATTGACTAGAAATGTCAAATTAAGTACCAACATACTATATTTTCAAAATCAGAATCTAAAAGACTTTATTAATCCCGGAGGGAAATTTGTTAATATTCAATGTTTAACAAATGGAATGTTATGTTAAAATTTATTGTTAAAATGTAAATTTTAATTAAAGTTGTTAATTTAAAGAATTAAATATTAAAACCATACAGTAGACATTACATTAACACACTATAATCGTATTTGATCATTAGAATAAACAGTATATCCTACTTATTCCCTTTACTGATCAGCATAATGTGTTCAGTAAATAGTTTATCCTCACCGTTCACTCAAGGAAGTAAACAGGCATGGCGGGTGAGTCCATTGCTGCGGGGTAGGGGGAGTCACTGAGTAAAGAACATCAGTGGAACGGATAAACATGTTATGTAGCCTACGTACCTTCTGTAGACAGAATGAAAGCACATAAAAAGAAAATAAGTAAAGTGAAAGACAAAAATCAATACGGAAGCGCTGAAGTGCCAGGGCTTAAAAATAAAAATGGATCAGCATCTGGTTATAACGAGATAACTTGGTATCTTGTTATAACGTGAAATTGCCTTATCTTGTTATAATGTGATAACTTGGTATCATGTTATAATGTGATAACTTGGTATCATGTTATAATGTGATAACTTGGTATCACGTTATAACGAGATACATTGTGTCACATGATGAGTTGGTCCCAGCGGTGGACTCCTGTGCTGTGGTTGTGAACCCGCACTTGCAGGGTTTCACCCAATACCCCCGCCAGGCTAAACGTCACTTTTCAAGCAGTGTGCCACGAGAGATTGTCAAATATGATTGAAATACTTCTTATAGAGCAAAGGTGTTGCTGCATTCAAGGAGCGTGGGGCATCTGAGTAACCACGCCTGAACCGCTGCAGGGTCGATTTGTGCAGCTGTACAATCTCCCCCAATCCAAGTATGAAGTAAAACTAGACTAAAATTTCTGAAGAAATTTTGAAGGGGAGCCATGGGCTACTGCCCGTTGTGGCCAAATCGTGCGACATGCGGACTTGTGGCTCCAATATGTGAGAGTTGCATGTCTTGTGACCGTGTCGATCCTCGAACTGCGTTTGTGCAAGGTCGTGAGGCTGAGTCGTTAAGCCTCGAACTGGCCTGGGAATCGCCGTTTTTCGGATTTTTATCGAAACTTCAACGGCGATTTTGGCCAAACCGTGTGACAGCCAGACTTGTGGCCCGGTTTTTCGCCGTTGCCTCGGTAATGCCATGACGTACTTGAACGAAACTCGCGAGCACACATCACCCAATTGAGCTGCACCTGCGTGCCAAATTTGGGATAAATTATTGCTGCGCGACGGACTTATCGCGTGCCGAAAAGTCGGCGGAAAAATGAGAACTATTATAAGTGATGGAATAGGCCAGCACTATAATAAGAAGGGAGGCCTTGCCTTTGGCATGGCCCCCCTTAATTTGACCAAATCTTGTAAACAAGCCATATTTCTATGCTCTACACGTTTTAACAATACAGTATACCCCAACGTGATAAGATAGCATGACGTTATAACGTCATGAGGGAGTTTCACGTGATAACGTGATAAGTGAGTTTCACGTTATAACGTGTTAAACGGGTTTCACGTTATAACGTGATAAATGGGTTTCACGTTATAACATATTCAAAAACTTTGGCCAGGACAGACAGCTTTGTGATGGATCTGTAATCATTTAAAACCATGGGATTGCCTCCTTTGAACAGGGGAGTGACAGACACAGATTTCCAAATAAGAGAAATTTGATTAGAAACCAAAGACAAGTTAAAAATTTGGGTCAGGGGAGAGGCATTAAAATCGCATGCTATCTTTTAAAAAAAAAGGTACAAGTTTGTCAGGTCCAGCAGCTTTATTTGAATCAACACGCCTAAGTGCTTCCTGAACCTCACTGACTGAAATTGGGTTGAAATAAGAAAAGATCTTGTCTGAGTATGATTCTTTAAGATTACAGGGGAAGAGTGAGTACAAAAAATTGTATTTGGAAAGTTTATAGACTCAAATAAAGACCCAGAGGCAACAAAATGCTGATTAAACCATGTAAGCATTTGGGCTTTGTCATAAATTTTCTGAGTGTCTTTTAGTATGCAAGGAGGGACTCCGGATTTTGTACTATTTTCAGAGATAGACTAGATTGTTTTTCCAGAATTTTGAGGTGTTAGTGAGATTTTGAGTGGTCTGTGATAAAAAGTAATCTGCTTTGGCATTCTTGATTTTGACAGTGCAAGAATTCCATAATTGCCTAAACACTAACCAGTCAGAATTTAAATCAGTTTTCCTGGCTTTAGCCCATTCCAGATTGTGCTGGTAGAGCAGGTGAGACAGTTCAGGAGAGAACCAGGTGTATTTTTCTGCCTTTGATTCTACATTTCTTGAATGGGGCATGTTTGTCAACAATATTTCTAAAAACATCAAAGAAACAATTCCAAGCAATATCAACATCTGAGCTAAGTTCAGTTTTTGCCTTGTCAAAGTCAAACAGGTCATGGAGAAAGTTTTGCCCAGAAAAATGCTTCATGTCACGTTTGAAAATAATGCGAGGTCTGCTTTTAGGTACTTTCCCATTTCTTGCTGTTGCAATAGCACAATGGTCACTAACCTCATTGGCAAATATGGCAGTAGGAGCATATTTGTGAGGGGCATTGGTTAGGATAAAATCCAACAAAGGGGATTTTTCTGGGTTTTTGGGGTTTGGCACCATCTACCAGTTGAAAGAAATCTAAAGTGTTACAGCGCGATCGAAGTTCCTCAGAAACAGGAAGCAACCAGTTCAGATTAAAATCCCTCAAAACTACAAGTTCCCGCGAGTTGTGTTCAGAGAGGAGCTGAGTTAAATGAGGAATTGGCATTATGAAACACTAAAATTAAATAGAAGAAACACTGCACATAATACACATAATCAAAACTTATTTTGGAACCTTAAGGTCTGTGCAGACAGCTGTCATAGCTCCATCTCCCTTGTCTTTCATTTTCTTGAGCAATCTTTCCACAGCCATGAACAATGAGTTCCAGCGGGTGCCATTTGGGTGTAGCAGCTGGAGGGAGCAGGCGTCTTCCATGGCTTCAGCTGCTCGAGTTGATCTGCTGCATTTATTTCATAGTGCATGACACTTGCTCAATGTTGATCGGAGCGATGCACCGTTTGTATGCATTGTTAGCAGTTGCTTTTGCAGCATCAACTGCAGTTACCAAGTTGAGCAGATGACAAGGACAGCATTGGTGCTTTGGGAGCTTAAATTCTGAGACATCATCCTCATTTAGGGTCTGTGACACCTCAACAAACTCCATTTCTTCCTCCACGTCCTCTTTCAAATATTCCTAGTTCTGCATGACCACAGACTTCATTATTGTTTTTGTCCTCACCAAAAATTTTGAAAGCCTTTAGGAAGCTGGAACCATCGTTGGTGGTTGTTCTCACTATTTGGTTCCTGATTTCAAATTCTGAATGGATGTCACTGAGTGCACACGCGAAAGCATCAAAAGTGTGGGAACCTCTCAATTGCCTACAGGCTAAGGCTGCTGAGTTTCTAGTGAGGCTGTCAGGGTCCATCCAATGGGCGGTTACACCAATGAAGATCCTTCTTCTGACTGACCAGCAGTCTGCAGTGTTGGCAATGTGATCCACATTCCTCACTGCCTCACCTTTATTTTCATTTTTTTTGGCAACATCTTCAATTTCTAAATGCAGGGTGGGCCTTGGGATGATTTTTGCATTAGGCTGAAGCTTGCTGACAAATTCTCTAAAGGCTTGTTGTTTAACAACAGCAAATGGCTGGAGCCCTGTGACAACATATATAGCAATGGTTTTGTCAAGTGAGCTTTGAGACATAGAATAGCATTCACCGATGTGGGGTGCTTGAGGGTGGGAGTCTAACTTTCAGTAACCCGTTTCCTTTTGAGTGACGTCAACTCTTGATTGGTTTTTACATGAATAAGGTGATTTCTCTACATCAAAAAGAAGAGAAACAGAAAAAAGTTAGTTTGGCATAAGAATTTTTGACTGTGATTTACGTGATTCTTAAGACTTGAAAACACAGTTGTAACAATGAAAGTCAGACTGGGGGGTTGGTTTCCAACATTAATGTTATTTCAGTTATTTTTAAAAGTAGTTTCACAGTGTTCTCTTCTTTGGTTGATGCATGGAGTGATGAAGGAAGTCTCTGCTGACATGGACTTGCAGTTTCTTCAGTCTTTATTTCAAATACAATGTCAAAGTGAGTTGCCCAGACGGAACTCGGAGAAAGAGATGCCAATGTCTTCCTTTCAGTTTATATAGGTTGACTGGCTCAGCCCTCTTGCCTTTTCCAGACAAATCTTTATAAAGAACACGAGCTGAGAATGCAAGAAAGCGTTTTAAAAAAAAATAAATAAAAAAATAACTTTCTCCAGTCACCGTAGCGGTATCTCTTATCCTGTCCTTCTCCCTTTAACCTGACCTCTCACTGCAGGGTTTGCTGCCCACCACTAGGTGGGAGTATTGGCCAGGTTTTGCCACATAAGGTGGCGGCAACAAGTGGCGCCTATGTTCTGGTCCTGACGTTACCGTTGAAGCATGTTGAAGAGCTGATCGACTTATTACCTGTAAGTCTGTTTCTGTAATGAGTGTGTTTCTTCACTCACCTTAGCCTGACTAGGTAGTAAATTTCACAGTTCCAGCTGACCATTGCTGTTTTTGCCACAACCCAAGAGGAGGAGAGAGGCAAGTGACCTCAATAACTCGTCCGATGCAAATCAAGTAAACACGCTGGTTTATTGCATGGGAGACGAGGCTGACGACATGCTTAGAGGGCTTGAGCTAACGAGCATGCAGTGCCAGTGATATGATGCTGTTAAAATGGCTTTTGACAGACATTTTGTCCCAAGGAAAAATGTGATTTATGAACGGCCAAAATTCAATAAGAGAGCGCAACAACCATCAGAACCAGTGGACTCGCTCATCACAGCACTTTTATGCACTCGCAGAAAAAAACTTTAGGTTATTCACATTACACTGTGGGATGCAGACACCCTGCAGGATGCAGCCTCCCTGCTGCTCTCAGAAGCATTAATGTCATTACACCAATCCTGATTGGCTGGTGAAACGTGTTTGTCCGCGTCAGGTAGTGCCACCTACCATAAATAGCCCATACAGACGGCACTACCTCATTCAAGATTAGCACCTCTTCTCACTCACCCAAGCAAGATGGGTTGTCCAGTGAGACATCTCCCTCATATTGCTCAGAGAACTGGGGTTATGTAAATAATCTAGAGGTCTCTTTCATAATATTCCGCTCGATGTCTCACTATGGGATATGGTAGCTCCCACATTGCCAGACAAGCTTATCTAGTGTCCACCAACTTACAGGGAAAAGTGTTCTGTTTCCATAAGGACAGTCCAGCGGAAACATCCAGCTTATAGAAACAGACAAAAGTGAGAGGCAAGGACCAACTCGCTGCAGCACAGATGTCCTGAACAGAAACTCCCCTGAAAAAGGCCCAGGATGCAGCCAACCCTCAAGTTGAATGCGCTCACAAGCCCTCTGGTGGCAAACCCGACTTGTGTGAGGGAAAGCAATCAAGTTCAAGTTCAAGTTTGTTTGTATAGCGTGCTTACAACGACCGTGGTCGCACAAAGTGCTTCACAAAAATCTAAAAATATCCAAACAGATATAAAACACACAAACACTGATGTAGGCACATTAACACGTAAGCATACTACACACTCACACCTATTGTGTGGTCATAAGTGCAAGAAAAAATACACAGAGGCACTCAATGGCACACAAGACACTGGGGTACTGGAGTCTCTCAAGACAAGAATTAAAAGAGGACATAGATTCGTCACAAACAAATCAAATAAGGCCAAATTAGAAGATTAAAAACTCAAGACCAAATAAATACCTGAAAGAATAAAAATTAGACAGTATGAATGGCCACCTCAACTAAGAATTAAAAGCTAGAGCAAAGAAATAAGTTTTCAGTAACGTTTTAAAAGCCTGGAGAGCTTGGGCATGTCTGATTTGTATCGGCAGCCCATTCCACAGTTTCGCGGCCGTCACCGAGAAGGCTCTGTCGCCTCGAGAGATGCATCTCGTTCGTGGAACCTCCAAGAGCAACTGAGAAGAGAAACTCAGAGATCTGGTAGGAGCGTGCCTGATTAAAAGCTAAGTCAAGTATAGAGGAGCTAACCCATCTAGAGCCTTATAAGCCAGTAATAAAATTTTAAACTGGACCCTGAAACTGACGGGAAGCCAGCGGAGCTCAGCGAGAACACGAGTGATGTGATTAGAACACCTAGATCCAGTCAATAAACGAGCAGCTGCATTCTGAGCAAGCTGCAGATGGTGGAGGTATGATTTGATGCCATGATGCCATGACAGTGAGAGTTGCAGTAATCAAGGCGCGACAAAATTAACAAACGAACCACCTTCTCAAAGTCATTTTTGGGCAGATATGATTTGACCTTCCCGAACACCCGTAGGTGAAAGAAGACACTCTTGACCACCGAGCTGACTTGTTTGTCAAGCTTCAAAGAATCATCTACTATTACCCCCAGGCTTTTAACAGAGGATAGAGCAAAATATGCCACCGATCCCAAAATGCCAGCTGCATCACTTGGCATTCATTTTTATCTCCAAAAATAACCACTTCAGTCTTATGTTTGTTAGAGAGATTCATCACAAATGAATTTCTGGCTTACATGCTTCACAAAACAACACAGAGTACTTGAGGTCCTGGGACCTTTAATGGACACTCCAAGTGGCTTGAATCTGGCATTAATACAACACAAGCAAGGATCAAATCAGAAAAGAACAACACAATGTGCCATACAAATTTGAGTTTAGCTCAAATATTATGCCACTGTCAACAGGAAATGCACAGAAGCCAATTTGGAGTCATAAATTTAAAATTATAACCAAGAACTTACCTCTGGATTGTGCCATGTTCATTTTCTCTACCAACCCATTTGTTTGAGACTGACAGGGAGAGCAGAGGCTTCGTTTTATGTGAAGGATTTCACATACTTTTGAGTTGATCCACAAGCATAAGAATATATTGTATGACATTAATAGTAAAAACCTGTAAAAAAAATCGACTTATAAAAATGGCTGTCTTAAAATATAATCATAAAAATTGTTGGTGACTAATATTTAAGAAAGAGAAATTCTGCTGAGGATTTGAATGCGTAGAGCTTTGACAAATTCTTTCCTCTGGGCTGTCAGAATCCTTTCTGGGGATTTAAACTGGTAGACAAACTTTAGTATGCACCGGGCCACGTCCTTGGCTGTCTTTGATGTCAGGGAGTAAACCTGTGGCCATTTGGTAAAGTAGTTTATCATAACACAAATGTATTTATATCCATTTTTTGTCTCTGTGAGTGCGCCAATAAGATCCATTCCCACCTACTCGAATGGGTGGTAAACCTTTTGGAGCAAAACATTGTCATGTTATAGTTGTATTCAACACATTACAATCATGTATACTGCCTTATATGTTGATATACAATAACTTAGTGAACTAAATATTCTGTGATAGAAAAAATACACTTGTCATCTCTACATTTTTTAATACTACTATTTTTCTATGGTTTCTAGTGATTTAACAACATTGTTGCCTTCTTTGGCTGAATTCACCTTGATGGAACTGAATTCTGTGGGCTTTTTATGTAGTCACTGCTTGCCTGGTATGCTGAGCATGGGGAAACCTCATAACAATATTATGCATGTAGCATAATAGCATGAGTAGCACTTTTTGAATTAGCAGGTGTACGTCAACACCATTGTGATTTTTAATGCAATTTGAGCAATAACAACCAAAAAAAAAAGCTTTTATGAGAAACTGTTCATTCCATGACCCTATTACTTAGTAATTTCAAGAGATTTTAATTTAGGGCTCATTTACCCACTTGTTGATATGGACTGACATCTCAGGCCAGCAGAACCTCCAATAAAAAAGCTCCCATCCTTAATAAAAGACGCAAAGGGCAGTATTTCAAAATGTTGTACTCTTAAAAGTAATCACCAGTAAGATACATATTGGATGTTATGCGTTATCATACAATATAGTTTCAGATAATACTTTAAGACTATATATGATTTATAAAACATACATAAAATCACATCTCATTTCATCGTTACATACTGAAATTGCTTAAGATATACTTTTATACAAGTTTATTTGTGATGTATTTATCCGGTGACATTTGTGAAACGGCCATGGCGTTATTGGTCTTACCTTCAATGCGTAGTGATGAGACTTTCTCCAAAGTGATAATTCTTCCGTTTTTGTGAAGTTCGGGGATACTCTTCATCAACTTTGTGTTAACAATATTTGTTATCATCCGTCGGATTCATTGCTGCGGGTTTTCTCCCAAAGTGTCAAAATCAAGATAAGAGATACAGACCTCACCCTGTTCCAAAATGGCCAAAGGCGGACCTTCTCTAATTTGCAAAACTAATTGAAGTAGGCACCTAAAAAACTTTTTATTATGGCATGGCAATGGGTCAGGCAACACTGATACGTCAGAGCATGTGTTCTTGTCAATATGCAATCGATTTCAATTTTTTTAAAGAATTCTGACTTTAATGTCAGTCATCAGCCCGTCATTTGGGTTGCCGGTAATGATTTTTAAACTCCAGGAGGTGTCAGTATTGAGCAACACAGCCCGTTACACCGAAACAGTGTCAGTACTTTGGGTAATGTGCAGCAATGTTTCACGAGGCCTCATCTATCCATCACAACTGCTGAGGTACATTTTTAGCGGTTCCCTCTGTCATTGTATACACCCAATATTTAGATTTGTGTCACGTGCAATAAAAAGATCTGATCTCTTTTCTAGATGCACTGCAGCTTTGTTTACCTTCTTTTTACTGAGCTTTTTTTTTTTTTAACCATAATACATTTGTTTTCAGTAAATACCGTGATTTGGGGTTTGAGTTACTCTCCAATGAAATTTGAACAAAACGGGTCAAGGGTGAAAATGAGAGAAATTCTTTCGAAATCACAGTTTTTGTGTCAGTGGTAAAATGTTGTAGATGCAGTGAAGTGTTTCACAGGCAGGGGGCGCCCAGGTCACCTGCTCATCATGCCTCTGTACATTCACAGGTGATCGCAGTGCAACCTGTTTTCTTAACCCCCCCCCCCCCCCCACACACACACACACAGAGCTGTACCAGGAAACTTCAACGTGCAAACGTGTAGAGCGAGAAGTCGCCTCCAGACTGCTGCTGCAGAGGACACACCTGGACTCAATCGCTCCACTTTATGGACCGCGGAACATGAGATCAGTGAAAGGACTCCACAAACTGTCTCCGGCTCTTTCTATTCGCTATCATCGCAACGTGCGACTGTGAACGAGGGACCATGGATCTCCAAGAGAGGGTTTCTGCGTGCTGGCAACGATTTTTGAGTTGTTTCCAAAAGCCGAGCGCGTCCGACCCTGGAGACAAATCAGATGAACCCAAAGAAGCGATTCCCAGGTCGTTGCCGCCGCAAAGGGCACCACCAGCCAGCCTGATCCGGGAGATTTACGTAGCGCAGTACGACTACTCAGCCCGCACCAACCAGGACCTGAGTTTCAACACCGGCGACACGTTAGAGGCCCTTGACAAAAGCACCGGCGAGTGGTGGCTCGCGAGAGCCCTGAGCGGCGTGTCCGCCTCCAAACAAGGATACATTCCCGCCAACTATGTGGCGCCCGTGGAGAGCCTGGACGCGCAACCGTAAGTCTGTGTAGAAAACCAGGTCTATCTGAAATCTTCCCCTTTCGCACCTCACTCAATGAAATCTAGAACCACTACGCCCGACTGAGCTGTTATGATGCATGATGTGGAGGGAGCGGTCTGCCAGCTGTTCCCCAGTGCTGATTGAAGCATCGATTGAGGCTCCAGAGCCATGGCAGTCATTGGGCCGCTTGTTGTGCCAATATGTGCCGAACCGCACCTGTTGTTATAACAAAGTGAGCGTTATGGACAACAATCGTTTACAGCAAGGTGATTCTGATTCGGGTGTCAGCTCCCAGCCCAAAGGCTCAGTGAGCAGAAAAATCAAGAGGCTCGCACACCCAGACATTGCAGAGTCATGACTTCAGCCACCACGGAGGACTTTTAATGGGACCAGAGAAAGACGCAGCCATCAAACCTTAATTATCAAACCATTTATCTTTATGAAGTATTTTGATGAATGTTATATTCAATATTGTTTTGGTATAAGAAAAAGTAAAAGCACATTTTTTAACTTATCCTTGAGGCCACATCACTGTGGGCTGTTAAGATTGTCCCCTTCTGATACATCACAAAGGTCAAAGACTGTAAAATGTGGTCGTGAAATATATTATCCTGTCTTCACAGCTAAATTGTGTCTAAAGTCTTTGTGGAGACAAGTTAATAATTGTCTGGGAGCAGGAAGTGTTTGGTTTTGAGGTTAATAATTTCCACTAAAGCTCAGTTCAATAACACAGCTGAGACCGCAACACTCTTCAAGAATATTTCCGGATGACTGCATTTGCTGCTGAGAACTCCAGTCTTCAGACTAAAGACACAAACTGGTTTTACAACAAGCTTTATTTAGCACAGAGGGCCATTTATCTCCTGTGGTTCAGGCTTTCAGGTACTGCGCAAAGGGAGAAGCTCCCTGGATACCAAACTGTTTATTCACAAATGGTTGGTACTTATTTGGACCGCCTCAGTCTCTTCCAGAAATCCAACAGATTAGTGATGTATTCTTCCCAGCAGGCTGAGTAAACTTTTCTTCTCAGCCTCACGCAGGTTTTTCCTGTTTGACTTACAAGTCAAAGCACCTTTCAATCAGCCCAAGAATCAATTGTGTCATAGTTTCACAAAGCAGCAAACCTGACAGACAAGCAGGAAGAATTTGTTTCATAACAGCAGTGACGGGACTGCCACAGCTCGTCACATTCACATTTTACATTTGGCAACATTTGCAGTGGCAGATTAAGAAGCCACGTTAACATGCTTTCATCCCTGTTAACCTCACATCCTACGCCATATTTGTTCATCGTTGACCTGTCTAATCTAGTTAGGACGAGTTGAAAGATTTTCAACAGTCTGACAAAATATTTTTCTTCCAACTTGTAGTTTTTGGGACGATTCACACCAGAGCTTTTCATCCTCACTTGAAAACAGACCGGACTTTGTTTTCTCTGAGAATCCACTTCATTTGGATTCATTCTCACTTTTCGTTCTCGTCTCGGCTCTGATGCAGGAAGGTTAATCAGTAGAGCACAGTAGAACACACCTGTTGCGGTGCTCCTGGACGTGCATGGGGAGGATGCAGCACAAGCACTGAGCAGGACTTTCTGCCAGTGGTTGTTGATCCTCTCCATTGCGAGCTGTTATGCTGTTGCCCACCTGTTGATTTTCATGATCATGGGTCTTCTTAGCATCCAGAGCCCCCCCTTCCCTCGCTGCCTCCATTCCCTCTTGCGTCAACCTCGTGCATGTAAACACTGACCCCCGTTTGTCATATAATTTCACACTCAACAGAATTCAAATGTATTTGAAGTGGTATTGACATAAAATCAGAAGCCCCAATTAAAGTATTGAACAAAACATGACAGTTCGTTTCAAAAACTCATTGCGATTGAGAGAAATCAGGCTAATTTTCATGCTTGATGTCAGAATTTCAAGACTAATGATAGAAATGCACGTAGCTTTTTCCATGTTCAACGTAATTCTCAAAACTTTGGAGATTTGGAATTTTTTTCCCTTGTGGTTGACTCACTTGATGAATGATGAATCGAGACAATGTTATGAACAGACAGAACATCACGATTTGTCTTTTTATGTTTGTTTTCATTGAAAATTCTTTTCAAACATTTCCTGTGCAGACAGAGGCATTTCAGGGGATGTTTTCCAACCACACGAACCAGTTTAGGTGAAAATGCTGTTGCTCAAATGCACATTGACGCAAATCTCAGCCAATGAGATGAAAGACAGAACAGAAGAAAGGAATGGGATTTTGAGGGACTCAAACTAAAGTGATGATATCAAGTAAACATAGGAAAAATGATGTGTTATATTGGATGATGACACCCTGGAGCTTGTAGTTTGGATCAGACGCACATAAAGATTACATTAATGAGTAATAAGCTTTATCTTGGAATTGGGCTGTTGAGACTCCTGCCTTTGACCGCCACTAAGAGCATGGGGCCAGCTGGGTGACACAGTCCCTCCAGTGTATCCTGGCAACAACTTGGAGTCCATCCAGAAAAGCTGGAGGAAGCGTCTTAACTGCGAAAATCTGGGTGTCTCCCATGAAACTGCTGCCACCCGGCACTGGATAAGCGTCTGAAAATAGATGGATCGATGACTTTCTTACTTCCTTGTTCCTGCCCTATTTTTTCAGTGAAGAACCTACTTTAAGATTAAGAAAAGTCCGACTGTTTTTCAGTCAAAAGGTTCTGCTTTGTGTTAGATAGGTGCCATCCAGTACAGGTGAACAGCGATATAAAAAACAATGTGACTCTATTGGTACAATTAGTGCCTTTAGCTCCGGTGCTCTTTGAACAGGTCACAGCTCTTTCAGTCTTCCCAACGAAAGATGTAATCATAGATTTGGGGCAATAAAAATGGTACATTTCACAAAGTCTCAAACCAGGAAAGTGGCTGACATGGTCCTGTGTCGTCTTCCATTGTTATTTGCAGGTGGTTTTTTTCTGAAACCAGACGTTTGGAGGCAGAGAAGCTGCTATTGGCGGAGGAGAATCATCATGGGGCTTTCCTCATCAGGAAGTGTGAAAGTCAAGCAGGAGAGCTCGCTCTCTCGGGTGAGGTTCAACACTGCCATCAAGAGTCTCTGATGGAAGAAAAACACAGCAGTTGTACACATACTAGTGCATCTGAATTTTCTACTCCATGATCAGACAGGTGACCTTCATCACTGCGATACAGGTTTACTGAAGGCAAAAAAGTCAGTGTTTTTGAACTGGAGTTCGCATGCTATTTTTTGCTGCATATACAGCAAACAGTAATGCATAGTGCTGCAAAAGCAGCAGATACATTAAACAGCATCTTTGTCAAATATTCTGTAGTCTCAGACAGTCATATGAGCTTGTATCCTCCTGTGTACTGCCTGCCACAACACACACGGGCCACCCCATCCTGGCAGTGCTCAGTGAGTTATTCATTTCCGTATTAGTTCCAGTGATGGATCCAAGGTCATCAGTGAGATAAACAAGCTTTCCTCTCCCATAAAAGCAGCTCAATAACTTTATCTCTTCCTGTTCTTATTTGTCTGCTCACTTTGGCCTTGCTCTTTTCACAAAGGATGAATTCTTTCTTTTTTGTGTTTCTAAAAAACCCCAGCTCTGACACCATACCCAATATTTGACTATTTAGTTGATTCATAAGTAGTTCCAGTCATTCCTTTTTTGCAGTGTACCATGTGCAGGCCAACTACAATCCCTTTTAAATGAATAATGTGGCTTCCGGAGTACATACATATGAAATCAAAATGCGTCAAGCATTATTATAATTTGGCTGTAATAACTATTCCAAAGCTTCATACTACTTTTAAATATAGTGGGGGGCCTTTTCAGTACTGCACTTTTCTGAGCTGTCTGGAATGCGCAAATCATTCCCATCACCTGATTCAAGGTGGCCACTGATGCTCGAAATAACCACTGACATGCAGAAACTGCATGTCCAGTGTGGAAACTTGGCTTCTCCAATTGCCAGCAATGAGCAAACCTGAAAGTCTCTCACGTCAATGTTGTTTACAACATGCACATAAGGTCAGATTGCCTGAAGTTTGCTTGTGTAACAACATGTAAACTCGTTGTACGCTCCGGCTACCCAGTTGTGCCATTTTGGAGCTGCTGGAGGAACCCAGAGTGAATTTGTGACCAGCCGACTTCCTCATTGTTCCTATTATTTTACCAACAGCATTTACTTTGCAGGAAAGCTGCTTTTACTTTGGCATTGGGGAGCCATCAGCTGCTTTGGGCTGCTTGCAACTGTGTGAAAAATGTCCTATCAGCACCAATGCAGCGTTTCTCAACAGCTGCAGCTCTTTGTACGACTGCATTGCAGAGCTTGTATAGACATGGCGCACAGCTCAGATGAGGATTCGCTCCCCAGCAGGCTGAATCCGGTTTCTCAGAGTTCACCTCTGTGATGTTGTTGACAGTGCTGTGGTGTATTCCCACCAGCAAAACCAATTGCTTTTTACATGGAAAGGAGCTCTGTTCCACCTACAGAGTGCCAGCAACAGTTGGAATCTGCCCTAAAAGTATCAGAAACTCACTGCACAATCCTTGCCTCTGCAGCATGTGACAAGGTGTTGTCTTTTCTCTTTCAGTGCTGGACAATGGGAAAGTTAAGCATTACAAAGTGAAAAAAATGGATAATGGTCAGTACTTTGTGTCGAGGACCAGGAGCTTCCAGACTCTGAAGGAACTGGTGGAACATTACTCCAGGCAGGCAGATGGCCTCTGCGTGCAGTTGGGGGAGCCATGCAAAAAGGTCCATAAGCACAATAAGTACAGCTCTGCAATATCTGAACTGAACTGATCCTTCTACAGGCCGTACCCTGGCCTCACATCTCATCTGGGACTGTGTGTGTCTTTGCAGATGGAGGTGCCGTTGCCTTTCAGCATGTCCTACAACACAGTGGATCAATGGGAAATAGATCGCAAGTCTATCATGCTCCTGAGGAAGCTGGGAGCCGGACAGTTCGGTGAAGTTTACGAGGGGCTGTGGAACAATACCACGACGGTTGCAGTTAAGACTCTCAAACCTGGTACAAAGCAACCCAAACACTTCAGTTCCTCGGTTAATGCAATAGAGAGAACAATCCACCATATAATCAGCTGATTCACTTTTTGTGTGACACTTGGCCATCAATATGTAAAAAGCCAATGAAATGCTCAGAAGGGTCGCTTTGACCTCTTTCGCTTTGACCTCTTTGGAGGACATATTTAATGTGGCCAGTGCTAGATAGTCAGATCCTCGTATTCTTTCATTCCTGCTGACAAGGAGAAGAGGCACAATTAAGTTGAGTCAACATCACATTCTGTTCTAAAATAAGTTTTATGCAAGATAGTTTGTTGTGCCTTTCTTCATAGGAGCTCTGTCTTATCTAAAGCCTTTCTGAAAACAGTTTCTATATTTTGCGCTTCAGGAGAAGAAAAAAAAGAGCCTATACAAGCTTATCTTCAGCAGTGATTTAAAACATGTCCAGAAGCCAAAACCAGCCCCTAGAGGGTCAAACCTGGCCTGCATGATCACTTTGCAAATGGCTTTTGTCTTTTGTTTGTTTGTTTGTTTTTAATTTCCACCTAAAATATCTATAAGTGTGTTTGTTTGTCTTATTGGCAGACAGATCACAACACTGAGATCGTGCATTGAGCTGCTGGTTCCACCTAAATGCAGTAGAATCTCATCACAGGGTGCAAAACCTCAGGCCTGAGGAGCTAAAGGATTTAACCAACAAAAAATTAGGATAAAGATTCACATTGATCCACTGATAAAGTGGGTTTTGGATTTTTTTTTCTTAGGAAAAACAAATGCTGTGTTTTAAAAGAACAATTTAAAAAAAAGTAAAAAATGTCAATGTTTGCTGCATGTCCTCATTCTTTTAATCAACTTAAGGAATTAATAGAGGTTTTTTAGTTACGACGAATTTAAGATCTGATGAAGTTGCATGTATCACATGAACTTTGATGAGGATCACACCCCTGAACAACCTTCTCCCTCCTGTTGGTCGAGAACACACCTCCAATAGGCTGTGGCCTAGACCAAGAACGTACAGTACAGACCAAAAGTTTGGACACACCTTCTCATTCAAAGAGTTTTCTTTATTTTCATGACTATGAAACTT
>JASSRZ010000020.1:13659683-13678249 GCA_032164315.1 Malacoctenus gilli
ACACACACACACACACACACACACACACACACACACACACACACACACAGACAGACACACACACACACACACACACACACACACACAGACACACACACACACAGACACACGCACAGACACACACACACACGCAAGTCCAGCACATAATATTTGGCAAATCTTTTCTCGCTGCAACCCACATACTCAGCTCTGTTGCTCATCCCACAAATGCATGTGAAACCATTCTGAAGGGTAATGAAGTGGCTCTCCAAAGGTCTCAGATCTTTTTTTTCGCCGAGGGTCCTCATTGAAACCACCTGTTATGGCCACTCCCCCTGCTTTGTTTACATTCAATGCCTATTTGCGGCTGTACTAACTGGGCATAGCCTGTCTCCCTTCCATGGCCATCCATGGTGCCAAAAAAATAACAACTTGATTGGAGGATCAGAAGCCTGAGAAACAGCTGACTGGAGTCTGACAGGAGATTGGAAGTCTTGTCTCACAGAGCTTGGCTGAGGAGGCCAGCAGATTGGCTGAGCTGTGCTTTTGAAAAGCTCTTGTAATGCGTGCACACAAGCACGCACTCACACAGTGTTTGTCGTCCCTGGTTTTTGGACAGTTTGTTTTGTGTACTCACTGCTCTGTTGTTCTTTGTAGTCTAGTTGTGCAGTTTTGAAGTTGTTTGTTTTTGCACATTTCTTTCACACACACCCCTTTTTTTTAAATGCATTGGCAGTGATGGCAGCCATGCATGAAAATGTTTTTAATGAATGTTTTTTGCTTTTAATAACACAAAAGTGTCAAACACCTTTAGATCTTAGATGAGGGAAAATCATTCAGAAATACACAATCAGACGAGTGAAAGACGTTGACACGTATGTATATATCAAAGAAAGCATGTTTTATTGAAGTTGTTTGTGATAGTTCGTTCAGCATTGCGTTCATGCCTGTGTCAAACATATCTACAATAGCCTTTGACTGGTTTGTATTGTTCACAGATGGAGCTGGGTTCCAGTGCATTCTGCTCCAGCATAATTAACTGCAGAACATTCCTGAAGTGAGAGTCTAGTTGCAGGAGTCCATGATCCGCCTCATGCTCATGAACCTGGAGCTGCTCATGCCGCTCATGCCACTCATGCCCATACTCATGAGGTTCCTGTACTCTCCAGGCCTCATGTACATCATCCTGCCCCTGAAGTGGGGTTGCTCGTACATCAGCCAGTGGCCCTCCATCACGTTGCAGGACATCATGTTGGACATTCCGAGGCGCTCGGTGACATTGTCGCAGTCGTCCATCAGCTCATGCATCTGGCCCTGGAAGTTCTCCCTCTCGTAGATCCTCATCCTGTAGGAGCCTCTGTGCATGGGGATAGTGCGGCAGGACCTGATGCAGTCGTTCATGCCCATCATGCTCATATAGTCAGAGTACTCGCCCCTCCTCATGAAGTACTGGTTCCCCATGAAGTTGGTGCGGTCATAGACCATGAAGCAGCCACGCTCCACCCTGCAGGAGTGGCAGCGGTTCAGGTAGGAGGACATGTCGGGACAGTCGCTCATGCACTCATAGGAGCGGCCCTGGAAATTCTTATCCTCGTAGAAGATAATCCTGCCCATCATGTTCATACCGCTGGAGGTCATCTTTGCCAGGTGATGTCACTGGAGGCAGTGATGTTTTTGCTGCTGCTGCTGCTGCTGCTGCTCTTGGAGCTGAACTGCTTGCCCATGTGTTGGAAACCTTCCTTTTTATACCTGACAGGCCGAGTGCCCCTTTGTTGAAAACGGCCTGACCCAGCAACATACCATAGAAGCCCATAGAGCATGGACAGTTGTCCATATTTACAGTTGTTCCTCCCAAAAAACCTGAGAGAGGCGATTTCACTGCACAATCTACTGAACAAAACATTTGTTTCAAAGGGTGAACAAACAACAATGGCACCTTTGTGACACCTGCCCACCTAGCTCTGTAGTGTAAGCACACAAAGCCATCCTTAGCTTTGGAATGTTGTTTTTGTGTTGCCTCTTGTCCTCTTAGCAGTTTGCCATATGATCCATCAGTGGTGTTGATCATTTCTACATCATCGAGTATTCTGTGCTGGTGAACTAGATCAGCTTTGGCTGTGGTTGTTAGAGGTGTCCATCTATCAAAAACGAATTCCTGGGACACCTAAAGTGTCTGTGTGAACATTCATCATGCACAGTAAAAGCAAATCAGTCAAATTTTTTCAGCCCATTTTCCATAAATCTAGTGGGAGGCCTGAGAAGATGTCCAGAATCATAGCTCATCAACATGGGAATGTATGCAGTTTTCTCATGCCTGAAAAGAACCATATGGTTCACAATGAATAGCGGGCTAATTAAATAAAAGTAATTTTTTTGATCATTTAAAAAAAAAAAGTTTATCTTTCAGTGTCTTGATATGTCCTCAGTTCAGGCTTTAATCCATTTTATAATTGTGTTTCACAAACTTATGAACAAAAGCAATTTTCTGTACTTGTTATTCTTACATTCAGGGCCTGATCTATTGAAATGTGTTGTTTTTTTAAAATGTGTTCAATAGAAACAAATCAGGATTTACATCCAAAAGCAAAATAATAGAATGAGCAGGCAAATAAGGAAACGCAAGTGTGTATCTAAGTAGATCCGACTCTGGGTTTCATTCTATTGATTCAAACGTCAGATGATCTCACAAACGTGGTGTGTCGTTTCAACAGAGGTCGAGTTCAAAGTTTTTAATCAACATTAGAATGCACTGAAGGATACTCTTCACAGTTCACAAGATCAGATACTCCTTGAACTCCAGTCTTTTTTGATCAAAGTGTAGAAATACCCGGTGGACAAGAATATTGCAGGGAATAGTTCAAGCTGCTGGCCTGCAGTTGTCCCTCTTTTGAGTTCAAAATTATTTCTTCACCTGCTCATAAAGGAAAATCAGATGAATTGTGTTGGTTTCAAAACAAACTAGTTTTTAAATTGGTATTTGAAATGAAAAAATATAAACCTGCTGGTAAATTCGCATCATATAGAACTGTACAAAATACACAAATTGCCTGGAATTGAGTATGATCAGACCCCAGATTTCACATGTAAAGGTTTTTTTTTGGCCCACATAAATTGCCAAGTAACAAAATGATTTTGAGCACTTTGTCATCCCTAATTATTTTCAATGATGAACTCAGGTGTTAAACTTCATTCTTGAGGTGCTGTCACTCTATGTGAAACACAGTCACACACAGACACTTATAAATGACCAGTTCATATAAAGCCACGGTCAGAGGCACTGGGACTCTCTGGAGCACGGGGGCAAAATTCTTGGAATTCTTAATTCCCACCTCCAATCCGTGCCCAAAGAATGACAAAGTGGATAAAATTGAGGCTGCATTCAGCTGAGAAAAGAGGAAAAAAAGAGACCTCAGAACCTTGTGTTTCCATTTATTTCCAAACACCTGAGCTGTTGGGTGTATTTAACAAATAATATATCCTGCATAATCATGATTGTCAGTGCAGTGAGAATAGCCAATTGGGATCATTTCAAAGTCCTTCACCAACAAAACTCTTCTCATTCAAATAAATCATTCTGACACATGAGCTGAGCTGCAGACATTTAAAGTCCTTTGCAAATCCAAACCTCACTAAACAGATTTGCTGTTGAGTGACAGCTGCATGTTCATCCTTCACAGGTTGTTTTGAGGAAAACAGTCTTTATTGTCTTAGATGATATTGTGTGTGGGGAAACAGCTTCAGAACACAGAGTGTTCTCAATTTGTCATATTCCAAACAATGATGAAAAAAAGCCTGAAGGTGTGACGTTCAAAAAGTCCCCGAGAACTGGAGCAGAAGTTGCGGGTGGCTGAAACAGACATGTGTCTTGTCTCACTTTCACTTCCTTGGTTCCAAGTTTGCTTCACTCAGCATCCCACTGGGTTTTATTTCTCTTCAGCTCTGCGGTTGAGGATTTTCCCTTTTCCAGCTGTGAAAGGGAAGATGAAAGCCTTTGCCTCCTCCATCACGCAGGACTGGCTTCAAATGAGGCTCGGTGTTTTCAAAAAGATTGTTACAGAAGGAAAGGACATGAAGACATGGGCTGCTCTGCTGAGCCGAGCGGCCCGTGTGGCTGACACTGACTGTTATCTCACTGCCAGTGACAGCTTGCTGTGTGGTTACAACATTTAACTCAACATTGAGCTCAAGGTGATTTATGGCACATTTTGCTGCAGCTCCAGGCTGAGCAAACACAAGGTGTCAGAACGAAGCTGTAGTCGTATTCTCCTGCTGGGATTGCTGGGTGGGGAGAGTGGGAGCCCTGTAGACCACCACAGTTCCTGCACCATTACCAAGTGCTCGTTGCGCAGATGTGTAAAGATTCCTGCTTGGTGTCACTTGTTGAACTGAGCCCTCATGCTACCTACACATGTCGATGTTGAGCAGAACCGTGTCTGTGTCTTAAATGTAAAGCATATGCATGTAATGTGAATGCTTAGTAGCAGGAATGCAGGAAGTGAAGCAGAGAAACTGGCAATAGTGCTCATGTTGGCAAATTGCAGAAAGAGGAATGTCGAAACAGGTGGGTGTGGGGGTCTCTTATGCTACTCCCCCCTTGGTTCTGGAGGTGATGTGGGTGTGGCCTGTTCCTGATCCTCTTCTCTGCTCGCATAAATGTACTTCCCCATTTTTTTGGCTTCATTTAATCCCCATCGTGGCATCTCTGTTGTTTTGCAGACTTCCTCTTTTTTGCACTGTCTGGACTAACCGGCTGTGAATTGGTGGGCTGGCCTTCATCTTGTAACTTTAATCCAGCCAAATGACTGCCAGCATGAGTTGTCAGGCTCAGAAACTGGATGATCCAAAGAGCGAGTGTCTGCAGCTTGCAGCAAATGTGACACATTTCAAATCAGTGCCACTGGGGCCAGTTTGCTTGCAAAGCTGGATGGACATCAACTTGCATGTGACCAAATAATCTGATACACAGTAGTAAGAGCCATGCAAAATCAGTCAGCTGAGAATGTTTCGAATGATTCGTTTTAGCATCGGTATGGATCATGAAATGTGTTTGCTTATGTGATGCCTGAATGGAATTGGTTTGTTTAGAGCAATAGGATGCGACACTGATGCACAAAAAGGCTCAGTGTACAGAGTAATGCTTCATTAAATGATTTAAAAGCACATTTATATAATGTTTGCCATACTTCAGTCCAATCCACAGTACCAGAGTATAAATTTAACCAATTAATTGAAATTTCCACCACTGTTACATTGAGAAACGTCCCCTAAGAAGAGATGTGTGTGCAGCTCAGGCTCAGTGGTCTGATGAGTCTCTGGCCGTCCAGCATGCATATGCTGTTTGGTTCAGACAAGGGGAAGAGTTCAACTCTTCCTTTTGTAAAAAAGGTGCACATAAAGAACATAAGGAGTCCAAATGAGCTATGTTTAGACATGAATGTGAAGTTTGTCGATATAAGTGTACAGTCATCTTGAAAAAATGTTAATTTTCCATTTGTAGAACTTTTCCTATTGACATAACATGGGGCGGCCTTTCATGGAGGGTGACTTGGAGGCTTCATCATGTGAGGGTTTTGACACACCAAACCGTTCAGAAGGGGAGATGAGGAGTTTGGGTATATAGAGTTTGTTCAGCTCGCTTTTACTTCTTCTTTCACACATAAAGAAACTTACACTCAGTGAAAGCACTTCCACATATTTGTTGACTTGCAGGCAATGGTAGATAGAAATGAAAGTGAAATCCTAATTTATGGATGAAAGTCATCTTGGTGAAACCATGAAAGAACACAACACCAAGGGCTCCAATTGCAGTTTGTCTTTTTAGAAATATAAATAGCTCATCACTGGCCTCCATTTACATCAGGATAAAAAAAAAACAGGATTGTTAATTGGGGAAATTTACAAATCAGCCCTTACTGATGACTCCATTCGATTGAAATCGTAATTGATTGAAACTGATCTTTATGTTTGCTGAGTCACGAGCAGACGTAAGCCTCCAGATGAGAACTTGATGTTGAAACAGGCCATTCTCCAAGAACATGGAGCGAACCACCTTGTTGCTCTTACCAGATTGAACAAGCACTTCCTGCCAGGCTTGACTGTGCAAAACAGACGAGGAATACATGAAGCTGTACCCAACCCACCCCGACAGAGTGGCTCCTCCATGTCAGCCAGTGTCAGCCTGCCATCAGTACACATTTCTGACTGGAAAGAGACCACGTTGAGCAAATTACTATTAAAAAAAACTTTACCATAGAATTATATTATGATAAATTATAAACTATTACTGTATTTTCCGCACTATAAGGCGCACCTAAAAACTTCCAATTTTCTCAAAAGCTGACAGTGCACCTTATAATCCGGTGCACCTTATATATGGACCAATATTGAGCCACAATAGGTCTCGCAACTACGGTAAGCAGCCGCCGACTTCAAGCGCACGGTTCATGCTGGGATATGTGACAGCGCGAGGCGGTGGCGACCTTGCAGCGCCAGCGTGAGCGCTTGCGGCGGCAACGATGGAGACAGCTCCTCTCCAGCGGGGCCACCAGCGAGGAGCCGCCGCTGCTGCCCGTGGCCAGCGGGGGGGTGAGCAGTTTAAACTCAAGGCAATCATTCACGCAGTAGAAAACCGGGATAGAGCAGCAGCGAGAGAATTTAACATTAACGAATCAATGGTGTGGAAGTGGATGAAGCAACAAGATGCGCCAAGTAAAGAAGACTGTTTATTCATTTTGGGAGTGAACGGAGTTATCAGAACGCAGGTTTGTAATCTATTAATAAAGTTTGACTGACCTATCTGACTTTTTTGTTGACATTCCCTTTAGCGCAGCTCCTTCTCATGGATGCATAAAGTAACCTCATCCTCTATTGTAGCGTCTATCCTATGCGCCTTATAATGCAGTGCGCCTTATATATGAACAAAGTTTTAAAATACGCCATTCATTGAAGGTGCGCCTTATAATCCAGTGTGCCTTATAGTGCGGAAAATACGGTAATTGAATATTAACTAACGGCTTTTGATTTTACAGTGTTTTACATTATATAAGTCTGGAGTCTGTAGAAGACTGAGTATCAGTTAAAGGATCTGCAGTTGATATTTTACATTTACATAACATAGAACAACATGATTACTGCCCATACTGCCTAGTTTGGACTCAGATTCACATCCACTATATTTACAAACTTGATATTGGGTGTGCTCGTGCACTTGAACTCCTCCTTCTGGCCCTCACTGCAGAAAGTTTCCTCGAACATCATGTTTGCAGCACCCTGTTAATGTCAACAGAAAACACCTTGAAACGCAGCAGGACTGTTCCTGGATGGAGAGCTGACGAGCTGCTGAGGGGCAGAAGGTGACTCGGAGCTGCTCTGCTAAGAGAAATCCTGCTAGTGTAGTTCCATTCAACCAACCCAAAGAACCAACTAGCTTGATATGATGATCAGATTGGTGTTTGGATGGTCCGGCGCTGTCTCAGTTTACAGCGTCAAGGACTGGCCCGTCCCTCACCAGGACAATGGAGCTGCTTCCACATCGAGCACTCACAATTGTCTCCTTGTGTGGAGCCGTTGGGACGTGAGACACTGCTGTGTCCTCACCAAGACTCTATTCAGCACTTTGTCCGGGTCCATTGAGCTGTTGGGTGCTCTGTGGAGAGCTACTGCAGGGAGGAAGGCTGGAGGGGGTGAGTGAGAGGAGGCGTGGCCTAACGCAGGCTGTCCTCCCCTTCTCCCCTTTACGTGGACTCTTTGGTGCTCATAAGCACCCCCAACTTTTAATTTGATTTCAGATTGCCATAGGAGGTCCCAGCAACTTCAAATCTTTGAACATGTGCAACAACTAAAGCTAAGGTATAACTTCTCTGAACAAATCATGTTCTTCAGAGGTTGTTTGATATTTTAATGGTCATTGAATCACCTCTGTTATTCAAATAACAAGTTAAACTTAGGTTTCAAATCCCACACTCTGTAAAATATGGATCTAACCCATATGAATTAATGCAAAGGAGCTTTGGTTCATTGGGCATTAAAGACTTGGACCATTCTTTCTTTCGGACCTCAGAGAGGCTTATAGACTTTCTTTTCAACTCACACCTGCTTGGGTCGCTCCAAACATTGGTTTTCTGTACTCAAAGCTATTCTGTAGGAGCAGCACGTCCATGTATTGACATTCGGTGCAACTTGAACCCATGATGCTCCCTCCACTGTACATCATCTGGAGTGGATGTTCTTCTGTTTAAGCACCCTCAAACTGGGCCTGAATGATTTATTCTTTTTCTGATCAGGATTTCGATTTCAGACAAAATGATTGTATGATCCTCCAAGCTGTTGTTTATTAAGTGCTCCTGACTTACTGAGGATCTGCAATTGTTACTTGTTGACAGATCATTGCACTTCGAGCCGCTTCTACAAAATGGTTTCACATTCGGTATTGCACCAGACAGATGGCAGTCTGCTTGTGTGCGTGCGTGCGTGCGTGCGTGCGTGCGTGCGTGCGTGCGTGCGTGCGTGCGTGCGTGCATGCGTGTGCATTTGTGACAAGGTTGTTTTGTCCTTATTTTGATAGGTTTAACAGAGCTCTGTTTTCTTTTGGAATTGTTTTGTATTTTCTGAACTTTTTCCTTGGTCATGTAAAATTTTGTTGTCATGCTTCTCAGTCTTTGACTGTCAACAGTCAAACAGTTGACAGTCACAGGCGGCTTGTTCAGCTCTTCAGAAGTAAAAACTGCTGTCGTTTGAGGACTTTGAAAAATAAACCTGCTTGTTTGTAGCTGGTAATAAATAAAGGATGGAAGCAGTCCTTACCTTTGAACTTCACCTTTTCATGAAAGCAGATGACAATGAATGTTTGATGGTATGATTTCTGTTTCATGTGGCCTTGTGACATGGCAGTACAGCAGCTTGATGTGAATAAATATTTTGTGTTAAATTAAAACCACAACATCTGCCAGAGAAATGGCTATTCGATCTTTTCCTAGAATCTTTCAGCCTTACCTAATCATTGTCCCACAGTGCTTTTTGGTAAGTATTGGGGGATTTTGCATCAAGGAGGCATCAAATATATGCTGAGACCTTATTAATGACATGTGTGAACTGTCTCCTCTAACCCTCTCCGAGTCTGTGCTCCTCTCCTCAGGAGTGAAGGAGTGTGCACTCTGTCTCGGTGCTGCAGTCTGTTCTCTTCATCAGTCTGTGATTTCTCTCTATCGTGTCATCTGTGTGCTCCCCCTGTCTGGGCCCCCCATCCCCTCTGTGGCCCTTCAAGTAGGATTTAGAGGTGAAGCAGTCTTTGATCAGTTCTTCCTGCTCTCATCAAGTCTGTAGTGTGAGGATCAAACTGCTGTCAGATGTCAGCTTCCCTTTTATTGGCGGTTTTCTCAGGTGTTTTTTTTGTTTTGTTTTGTTTTTTTTAAAGTAAAATACCTGGAGGTGATGATGTTTTATTGGCCCTATTTAGAACTAAAATCACTGAATTGTAGCACCTGAGCAGTGTCCTTCGTGTGTGATGTGTGGACATTGGGCACAGTGACCTTCAGCGTTCACTATCTGGTGCTTAGGACAGGTGCTTGGTCCCCCCGCCTCCCCCCTGCTGCTGGCTGCCATTATAGGTGTCCTTTCATGGAGCAGATGGTTGATCTGAACACGGCCATCAGGTGGGACCCTCAGGCCGGTGGTGTGTTGGTGTCTTCCCTGTGTTCTTGGGTCTGTGGCACCCTGGGTGTTGTGGTGGGTGTGAAGGACACAATGTGCACTTCCGCTGCGTGGGGCAAACATTTGGGCTGCGTGACACCATCCCACTGGGGGTCCCATGGGGCCTCTGGTGACACTCTAAAGTGCCTTTATGACAGGAGCTAACATTTATTGATTATTGACACAAGAAAACTTTCAGTCCAACATTTCCATCCAGACTGATGCTCATAGATCAGCTTTTTGATTCCCTGCCTTCAGTATTTGACCTCTCTTCTTCAGGCAGCAATTCAGCTAAACACCAAGATGTAGCACTGCTACACAGTCAGGAAAGAGAGTGAGAGACTTGTGGACAAATTGTAGTCATGAAAACTTGGTGACAGTTGAAACACGACCCACACAGAAGAGTATAAGGAAAATATAAACTGAAGTTTCCAAAGATGATAATTTATACAGTAATTGACAACAAAAGAAAACCTCTACTTTTACCTGGATGTTAACGTTCAAACTTTACACAAGACACATCAACTAAACAGATGGGAAATAACAGCAATATGCTCCAAAGGAAGCTGTTATACTGCCGCTTCCTTAATGTTTGGAGATTTAAGTGTGATGCTGCCCAGTTCTCAGGGTGCTGCTGCGAGAAGTAATGGCCTTGCACTCAAATCTTACTTGATGAAGCACTACTCCCGACGATGCTGACCTATATGTCAGACAAAGTGTACTTGTCAGGCACATGTTCGGGTGAACGGGTGCAGTCACTTGTGCTTCTGACACTCTCAGTGTTTTTGGGTGCCTGCTGCTCATGAAGGTCAGGGCGCAGCGCTGCAGCAGTCGGTGCGCCCGTGCTCCCCTTACAAAGTCAGCCAGCCGTTCCTAATCACACCACTCTGTGGTGACAGTGCTGATTATGTGGGGCTTCTTCCATCAGGTCGGGGAATCAGTGTTGACAGTCACATTGTGGCCATGAATACAGGTTGACTGTTGGGGGTGGTGGTGGTGGTGGTAAGGGGCGGGGGGGGGAGTTGCATGATGATGTCACAGGTCAGCATGGGTCACACCCCTGAGTGAAGAAGCAGATACGTTTCCTCTCCATTTTCATGCTGCAGATTTTTGTGTCTTGAGACATTTGGTATTTTGAGAGCAAGTGTTCTCAACAATAATTACACATTTTCAAGTGCTTTAGAGTGAGAAAAAGCTAGTATTTTTCATGGGTTTAAAATGTTTTTCTGCAAAACCAAGTTTAATGGCAAACTGAGTAGAAGGCCTTGATGTCACGACTTTTAACTGCTACAAGCAACTGATTACGCGGAACATGAGATTACTGACAGTTACACTTGTTACTTCTTTCGTCTATTAAAACAGCTGCTGAGCCTCCTCATCTGTCTGCCTGCTCACATGCTACGTATTAGGTAATGGTTTTGATAAACCATTATCTGTCAAATGAACTTTTGAACCATTAATTGATTATCGAAGGTGTCTGGCTCAACACTGTGATGAGCGCCTCAAAGTGAACCACCAGCCTTCCTTCACAGTCACATGTTTGGTTGCGAGTGCTTCTTGCTGTCAGTGCTTCATCACAGTCATTTTATAGTTCTGCTCAACTGTTGCACAGTCAAATTGTAATCTTCACTGCCCAGCTGGCTAAAGACAACATCTTCTTTTGAACATTCCCCACACTTCCTGAACAATCCTTTGCATATTTCACATGCACACTGGTAATGGTTAGAGGGTTGGATTGGAACCCAAATGCAGACACTGAGAAAGGTAATTTCTTGGGATTTAATTGAAAAAGACAAATGATGTACCCACAAAGGTAAAAACGCAAAAAAAACAAAAAACCTCAGAATGAACCGGAACAAACCACCACTCACTTCGTAGAGTCGGAAATGTCACAAAATACAAAAATAAAAATGAAACTGCAAAAATTATAAAAGTTCGCTCTCTCAGGGGATAACGGGAAGCACGAGGATCAACAATCTCAGTAACAGGACGTGTGAGAGGCTGGAAGGTGACGATGAACATTTACAAACCATCACAGGACAGCGGGAGACAAGAGTACTTCTGCAGGCATTGCAGTGAAGACATAGGCAGAATCACCCACATGGTCAGGACACAGGAGGGCAAAGTACCTGAAACCAGAGGAGAGTTAGACACTGCAATAAAACAGGAAGTCAGCAGACACACACACACACATAAGGGGAAAAATTGACAAAGAACTGAACCAGCAACTCTTTGAAGAAGCCATAAATGTGTTGAATGTAATAGCCGGAGCTTGAGGCGAATCCGTATCACCCACTTATTTCTTTTCTGGTCTTGTACACGCACACTGAGGGAAAGCTGACATCTTTGCAGGTTGCTGTTACTTTCCACAACTGGTCTGTTGTTATCATTATTATTATTATTATTATTATTATTATTATTATTATTATTATTATTATTATGAGAAAGAAAACACTTTTTTCTCTTTCAAAATCCAACTCATTTGATGGAATTCAAAAGAACGTGAATTAGGGGAGCTTTGACGCAGAAAGGGTCAGAGGACGGGACTCATGGATGCAGATAAGGATCTCCTGACTGCCCTCCCTTCGGCTGGTACAGCTCATTACACTGGAGGTATTGTTTGCAAGCCTATGCATATGCAGACAAGCATGTATACACAAATATGCACAAAGGAATGCATGTCCACCCGTGTCAGCCTGCTGTGCTGCTGTGAGTCAGTGAAGTCTTTATGTAGAGGAGCCAGAGTGCAGAGGTCAAGCAGCTCACTTAGCTCCTCTCACAGCGCGACTCTCACAATGTTAATCCACTGATGCTTCCTGAAAGAGCATCGACGTCTTGTTTCTCCAAGTGTTGCGCTGAGCTTCTTTCGTAATTGTTTCTGAAACGGCAGGAGTTTAGTTAGTGTTTTCCAAACTCAGCAGCTCTTTCATGTGCTCCCGTGTCAAGGTGAGTGTGTTTGTGTGTGAGTGCGTGCGTGTGGTGTGCGTGTATCTCTGTGTGTGTCTGTCTGCATGTACATCACAGAATATGGTATAGAGAGTATAGGAGTTCTCCCCCTGCAGGAGCACACACTGCTGTTTGCTCAGATGTTGCATCCAATTAAGTCATTTTGATGCCTTCTTCATTTCTGCATTACGCTCAGAACATTTCTGTGTTTGGCAGGGTACATGTTTCTGCTTAGGAGTAACCTATTTCTGAGCTCCACCAGAGGGTGTCCAAGGGAGTTTTGGCTGATTCAAGCAGGTGTGAGGACACACCTGCACTTCATCAGGCTTGGTTGATGACTGCATATAAGGAGGTGTTGCCACTCTCTGCTCACCTGAGTGTTGGCCAGTGTTACATAGCTCATTATCCCTCATCACAGTAAATCATATTTTCACTCTCTCTGCAGTCTCTTGAGAGGTTTCTTTGCCTGTGTTTTAAGCAGTTACAGCAAGACATGACAGTGTTGACTGAAGATATCTCAAGCTGAGGTGGAAGGCACTCTAACTGAAACAAAATTTGGCCAAAGCAAAATCATGCAACACTGAGGGGGCACCAATGAATTTGCATCAAACATGAGTACATAGTTGAGATAGAGTAGCATTATGACATTATGTCCTTTTTTTCTTTTGCTAACAATAATAAACCAACATCACTAAGGTTTCAGTAAACTTCTCATAGTTGTGACTATTCTCCAGCTGTTTTCATGAAATATGTGACATTTGTGGAAGGGCCGTATAGGTCCGAGGATAGGACATTTTCAGTTGCTAGCATGGGTTCTGTACGGTTCACTCCACAGAAAAAAAACCCAGTCCCTGGTCAACAAGCATCATTGCATTTCAGTCTGGTGCAGAAATTAGAAAAGGAAAAAAAACCCCAGATAAATGAAATGACAATTGTTTGCTCATTGAACTGAATCTCCAAACTCACCCCATGACCAACAGGCTTCATCCAGTACATGGTACGCTAAAGAGAATGATAGTGATACACAAAGGCTTATGTAATGCAACATGCGAGCTGAAAGAAGCAAGAAGCATGACCCCAGTCAGCCTTAGTGTCAGTTCCTTCAGATGTGAAGTGAGTATAACTGGTAGCTCTTTCTCATGTAACCTGTTAGTTACATCTGGAGATGGTGCATCACAGCTAGAATGAAAGCCAAGCAGACAGTGTCAGGCACAAGGTTGTGCTGGTCCCACAGGTGGATGTGTAGCGGGGCAGTATTCCTGGAACTAATCATTAGGGACCCCAGTAGGCAGCTCTATATTGCTGCTGTTTTTGGTTTGTTTGTTTCGACAAACAGGCACATTACTTATGCTCATTACCCAGAATGATTCCTCATTATGCTTTCGTGTTTTGAAAAATATTTTCTGCATCTGTAATTGAATTGAAGGTGGGAGAGCACATCTTCAACATGCCAGTATTCTTCTGAAACAGAGGGAGTTACAAAAATAAAGAGAAAAAACACTTGCTGCTGCTGTAGTTAATCAACGACTTTCTGACTGATTTCAGCTCTGAGAGCGTTTCAGTGTTCACATCGGAAGAGTTGACAAACCTGCTCCACACTGACACCACCTGCTTTGTGTCCTGTGACACTCCTGCTGCTCATCCTCCTCCCCATTTCTTTTGCTCCTGCTTTCTCTTTGTCCATTTGCACTGGTTCATCTCTGCCGCCCCCATCAGGCTGATAGCTGCTACACAGGCTTTGATCAGGCCAATCCAACCCTGTATGCATCCTTTCATTCTCATTTGCAGGTGTATCATATCTGTCATGAGTACAACAAAATAACTACAAATACAACCAGACTGAGTAATGGACAGACAGTGTGTGCATGTCACAATGGCAAACTTGACCGTGTGAAGCATTATGGGACTGATGAACTGACAGAAGGATAAGCCACTGTTGGTAGATGTAACCTTGCACATCCATCAAGTGACTTGATTTGTTTTTTGTTTTTTGTTTTTAATTTTTTGTTTTTATTTTTTATTTAAATGTTCTATTAGCTAATGAAAGCAATAAACAGAAAAAATGGTTTTACTTTTTTTTTTCCAATTCACTGAGTTCAAAGAAGTGTTTGAGTAATCATCTAGAATAAGCATGAGTTTCAGCCTTTGTTCCTTTCTCCAGTGTAACATCATGTGATCTGTGCTTTGTGTTGTTGTGGACTGTAGATCAGGTGTCTGTTTTTTGTAGAGGGTGTTTAACCTGTGCAAAGCACAATGCCCAAGGTAACCTGAGACCTAAGAGAGGGAAGTTTCCCGAAGCCCAATTTCCATTCCAAAAATAAACATGGACTTTATCGAATTAACACCATCTGAAGGGAAAAATATTGTCTAGTAATCATAGACCAGTTCACAAAATGGGTAGAAATATTCCCTACAAAACATGCAGATGCGTTATCTGTGGCTAAAGCGTTGTGCAAAGACACAATACCGAGATATGGAATACCTGAAACAATTAGTGGTGATAATGGACCTAATTTTGTTGTTCAAATAATCAGAAGAGTAGGAGGACTATTCTAAATACAACTGAAAAATCACTGTGCCTATCATCCTCAAAGGGCAGGTCTCGTAGAGAAAACGAATGGAACAATCAAAAAAAGGCTAAGGAAATGTATGGAAGAAATAGGAATCAGCCATGAAAGTGGGAGATTGGGTCCTAATACGAAGCATCAAAAGAAAACATTGGCACCATCCAATCTGGGAAGGACCCTACCTGGTACTTTTAACCACACCTACTGTCACCGTCTCTGTCTCGCTCCTCATCCCTCTGCTCCACTCCACCTGCTGGCTCCTCCCACCTCATCAGGTGAACTCGTCTCACCTGCCTCCACAGCTGCATTTCACCTAATCAGCCCTGCGTATAATCCTCCCCAGCACACTCTCCTGTTCCACTGCAGTAAACGAGTCTTTCCAGCGTTGTCCAGCCTGATCACCCGTTGCTGACTCTGCCTGTTCCCGACCAGTCCTTCTCACCTGCCTCCTGGTAAACTCACCTGCCTTCTGTCCCTGACCTTGCACCTGCCTCGGCGTTTCTGTTGTTTGACTGCTCCATGGAGCAAGACTCTTCTGCCTGGCCTTGCCTGCCTGCTCCCCGTCAGTGCCGTTGCTTTCGTGGACAGCTCTTCTGGTTTTGACCCCTCCACGTCTGCCCCTGACCACTCGTCCTGCTCCGTATCTTGTTGTTCGTGAAATAAAACCTGATTCATTACCGACTCGTCCTGCTCTCCAGTGTACTGCATTTGGGTCCAAACAACACCTGTTACACCCACAGCATTTAAAATAGCAGAAAGGGGAACTTGGGTTTATCAATCGCACTGTAACTCATTGCAGTTGAGGAGTCGGAACAGGAGGGTGAGTCCAAAGACTAGAATTAGAGCTATCTCAAGTGCCAACTAGAACGAGGGTAGGCTTGAAAACTTGTGAAGAAGTTAAAAGATCACCCTTCGATCTAGTGACTCCAACCTCGGCAGCAATGGCTAAACATGCGTTTACCTAACTGATGATCAACTGGACAAAAGCTGGAGTATGCTGGTCGCAGATCCAAAAGGATATGATTGGAAAAGCTACACCACTACTACCTGGGCAAAATACCACAGACAGCGAATTAATATGACAGTGATTGATCAGAGCGGCATCTTCACGGTAAAACTACAAGGAAGTGAAACCATAAATCCTCCGGACAAGAGTACAGCAGGAACTGACTGTTGGCTCTATCTGTTGTGGGAGTGGTCGTCTGGAACTGACTCACATTATTTGTTAACCTTCTCCTGTAAAAACACAACTGGGAAAGCAGCTCAAATGAATAAAGCAGCCATGCAACAAGTGATAAAAGTAATACTGCAAAATTCAACCATGGATGATTACCTCAAAATGACTACAGGGGTTTCTGAATACAATAATAATTGGCTTCTGATGATTCAACAAGCTGCAGAAGCTGTAAGGAAAGATTGTATAGTGTGCATGGATCCTAGACCCCAACACAAGATTGTACCAGCTCCAATTGTTCATGAAGTTTAGCTGAATTGATGACAAACACCTCTGAGAATGAGCTGAGAATCTGAGAATTGGAGCTCCTGGGATTCCACTTACCCTTTGACTGAACACACTGCAAACAAACTGATGTTTGACATTTCTGTAGCACCAGGGAACTTGACCTGTGCCAGCTTCAGCGGTACCGGAGGAAGTCTGGGGGAGGTAAACTGCACAGACCCTGTTTACATAACTTCTACAGTTTTATTGCAGTCATGTCTGGTGGTCGTGTATTGTACGACATCATTCCCTCAAACCATTCGGGCGCCTATGCATTCGTGTCCCTCATCCTCCCCGTCACGGTGATGACAGATCTCGGTAACGTTACTCATTGTGTGCGCAGGAAATGTGACATGAGTGTGTCAGACTGGAAGACATGCTCCTTGCAGAAAAAGGAGGTGTATGCTCTATGTTTGGAGAAATGTGTTGCCCTTTTATCCCTTACAACACAGCAGCTGATGGAGACCTGACTATGGCAATTGAAGGACTACGAAGCCTCACTGTCAAGATGAAGGAGCACTTTGGAGTTGACACATCTATATGGGCTGAGTGGCTTTCTGTTTTTAGCCAGTGGAAAGGGGTGATCTCTTCTGCTCCACTGTCAGTGGCTGTGAGCTCTCCTCACTCTGTGTGGATGTTGTTGCATTGCTTGCATTTGAACCCTTGTAAAGAGACTGATCACAACAGCTATTAAACCACAAGGACCGTGCAGTTCAGTTACACCTCCTGGCCTTTCCACATAGTCTCCCCGACGATGATGTCAACCAAGAAATGCACCTCCTGGATCTCTTCCCAGATCCTGGTGACTATGACGGTGTTGCAGCGTGAACTAATCATTTCTCCTCTGATTGTAAACAGGCTTGGATCTATGAAAATGATGCTCATTCCAAAAATCCTGGGAAGAAGAGGAAATGAGTTGACATGGAGAATTTGGATGAGTGTGTGATAAACAGGAGAAAAATGTTAGACTTTTGTGTACAAGTTATCACCTACTTGCTGTACTTTTTCACTGTGTATGTGTTTATCTGCGGTGTCATGACTTGGAGGGAGTCTGAAGAAGACAGAATATTTTGGCCTTTGTGCATGAGATTAAAGGATGCGCTCATGCAGGCAACCTCCTCCCCTTAGAGATATGTGTTTTATAGATAGGGAACGCTTTAAGTGAATAAAAGAAGAGAAGTTGTGGAGTGAAGCCTCAGAATGTGTGCGGACCTTGTGACTGCGGTTTCAACTCTGTTCGCTCTCCTCGTGAGTAAAGAGAAAGACTCTTGTCCGTGTGTTCATTGGTATCTGTCTGTGAGATTTACTTCAGAGTGTCACATCTGAACCTGACAGTATCAGCATTATTTGCTGTGGATGGCAAATATCTTCGTCTGACCTGACCTTTTGAATGTCACTGTTTCTATTGCTGCATTTTTGTAACTGCCTGAAGATGCCTGGTGAAAACCAGAGTTTTATATGCCCTATTAGCGTGAATCAGAGATCAAAAGAAAATAACCGTGAGGAGGCAAACTTGAAGTGCAGCATGTACTTTAGATTAACATGTATTTCTCATTGGGCTCCAGACTTTTACTGCCAAGAACTGAAACAAACCTGCAAACTCACTGTGTGAAGCAGCAGAGCAGCATATCTGGTGGTTTTGGACCAGCTGCTTGTGCCACTAATGGATCCAACACTTGCAGTCTGTCTGTGGAGGTTTGCAGGCATCTGGAAATGTTATAAAGACAGTTTCTGAAATGTTGCTTCATGTACAGTCAGCTGCAGAACCTCCAGCTGCCTCAGCTTCGGTCCTGTCACGTTCCGTTTCCATTTATCACGTGTTTTCACTGTCTGGTCTGGTGTCATAGGATAATCTGTTAGTCTGGCACTCCTAGTTAGATCACACACCC